>BGPR01002691.1:5172-16059 GCA_013235015.1 Araneus ventricosus
GGGGGGGTTGGGGGGGGGGTCCCCCACTTAACCCGCGCAACCAAACCAAATTGCCAACCCAACCGGGGGTACCAGAATAGACCCCTTAGCTTCGTAGTTTTGAATGTAACTAATTCCCATAACAGTAGGTTAGAGGTATCGTTCTCAAACATAGTTTAAAACGAGATTACATAATCTCAAATCTCACGACGGCAAAGATTGCTCAATTAAACTATACTGGGGAAACATCTAGAAATTTCTGAAGCCACTGTAAAATAAGTCATCCAGCTACAAAGTAGAGAAGAATGAATGACGTGGTTCGGTCGAGAAAAGGAAATAACCAAAATTGAACCCATCCTTCTCTTCAAAACGTTTATTCAAGGTAGTCGCCCAGATGATATGGGAATTAATGCCAAATTTTAAGCTTAGATATTTGGATTCGAACCGGGAAGAAATATCTCGCGACTGCATGGTCGATCGGACTTTTTTAGAGATCTTGATTCTAAGTGAAAGTTTAGCATCGTAGTCAAAGCATTTAGCTTCGTAGTTTTGAATTTAACTGATTCCCATAATGTTAGGTTAGAGGTTTATTTCCAAGTTGGTAGATTTTAGGCCTCGGAATTGCAGGGTCTCAGTTTGAGACTCGAATTACCGTGGAGATTCGCGGTTTATGTGAACATAGTGTTCGGCAATAATGTTGTTATGGGTCTGATGCTGTAGTTACTCTTAAGGGTGGGTTGCCTTCAAGGGGAGACTAAAAGATCCTATTTAGATATCGTTCATTTCGCATTCTATTTCAATGAAGTAACAACTAATATCGTCCCACAATTAACATAGTCCCCTTATATAGACTCAAAATCGAAAGTTATGAAATAAAATTCAATAATTTCCATTTTTGTCGCAATGTTCATTATAGTCTTAACACATTAATTTTGGTACTAAAAAGCATTTTATCTCGAAAGGCACGTGCGAGCTAAGTTTCTTTCAAGAGACCCTGTTATTAAAAATGTCATGCTTTCAATACAATTCACATAATATTTAAGGGCCGATTTGGCCTAGTGGTAAGCTGTCAGCTTCGGGACTGGAGAGTTCCAGGCCTAAAACCCGATTCCACTATAGATCCTCCATGTGCGGGTCTGTTGCACACTAAATCATACATAGTAGGTCAAACGTCCTCCATCTAGTGCGGTGCGGAAGTTTGGAGAACGGGTGGCAACTGAGGCGCAGTTCTCGTCATCTGACAGCGGTTGAAAATTACGAGGTTCGTCCCAACATAGCCCTCATACTGCTTCAAAACGGGACGTTAATATGACTAAACTAAACTGGCATTTAATATGCTAAATTGATGGTCTTTTAACTACAGGGGAGTCTCCGGTGAGCAGAGGCTCACAGCGAAAATATGCAACATTGTTTCCTCTACCATCGAGTCTTATGTCTGAACTAGCTGCGTAACCCGGCGTTGCACGGGCTGTCTCGAATAATGCGTCATTCTCTGGCGAACAGAAAAAGTTAGGTCACGTGAGGCATCGGGATCCATTTTTTCTCACACGCCCACCTCCGTTTTTTGAACAAATATTGCCACTTACTTTCCCGAACAAAAGTAAATATCCTTTCAAATCTAGTCTTTTTATTGCCTTATAACAGTAACGTTGTGAAATAAAACACCATAAGACAAAGAAATGCAAGGAAATTATTTTTTCCGATGTTTATAAATCAAAACATGGAAGCTCGCTCAAAAAGAAACAATAAAACCTTTTTTACCAATCAGCTTCCGTTACTATGGTTCAAAAAGATGAAGAGAAATAAATAAAAAATGCAAGAACATCGGATTTGAATGATTAATAATGGGGGAAAAAGACTGCACGATAAATTAATTCATTTTGGCGTTTTTAATTCATATCTTTTTAACTAAGTGCAATTTCGGAATTTAAATGGTCAAAATAGATTCCTTGAATTATTTTCATCTTTTGGTACTTTCAGCGTGTTTCTGCGCTCAACGGTTCTTGAGAAGATAGCTTCACATAGATAGATACATTTGTTTACACTCGAATATTAATCGTGTAGATAGTAATACTTTTTCCATTATAACTTTTGCAATGTTTATGAAATAGTGCCCGATATACCCGGCAATAGTCAGTATGACGCATTTTATGGATGTCAGAAATGAGCGGCGTCAGTCAGTGTGACGCATAAATTTACGTGGAAGCCTGTACAACCGGCGCTATACACAAATGAGTTAATAAACTTGATTTCATTATAGGAAGATTGTGGGTTGGAATCTGTATTCAACGAAAAATACAGGGTGATTTGCTGCAAGTGAGAAAAACTAGCAGGAGGTGCAGGGGGCACAAAGACAAATCGGAATCACATAGCATTGCAGGGTCCGAAATACCTTCGTCGTGCGATAGAGGGCGTTGAACGGAAGATTGCTTGAACAGCGATCCCACTGTAAGTCACCATTTGCGAACCGGTTCCCGAGGCAATAGGATGAGTACGCAAACTGGCCAATATGTACCTCACATATGGAGTTGCGGACTGTAATGGGCACACCACCGCTCTGCATTTATACGAGGAACGTTTCCCGCGAAGCACATGTTTCTCAGTCGTTGCGCCATTCAATGTGGTTCCAGCATGATTGGGCTCCCCCACATTACACCCAAATGTTACATTTTGAAAGCATTCGGTATGTCGTGGTGGTCCGGTTCTTTGGCCTGCTAGATCGCGGGACCTATCATGCCTGGATTTCTTCTGCTGGTGTCAAATGAAGTCATTGGTGTACGAGATGCTCGTTGATTCAGCTGTGTTCTCGAACACAGAAAGAAAAAAATTCAGTTAGCTAGCGCATGACATGACTATTCCGCTGCCTCGTGCATCTCTCGGGTATTGCGCAGCATCGATTCTCTATTTATATAAGTAGCTTCAAGAGTAACGTCATCTGGAGGAATTCAGGATTACCACAAGTTCGATGGCCAACAGAATACAATTTAGATATGAAATTCTCTAACAAAGCGAGAGAAGCAAACAGTCACTTGCAAGCGATGGTTAAAAAAAATCACGAGATCGCACTAAATTTCCTTTTTGTTACTAGTGAGCATAAATAGGGAATCCAAATTAATTTCGTGTTCCTGCGTCTAAATAAATAAAACTGAAACGCCATTTTTTATGCTATAGAAATCTAAATGACGGAATAGATTTTCTCCAAATTTTGTTAGCAAATGCTATGAAGCATAAGGAAGGCTTTGGTGTGAAGGTTTCAAGACAATTAATTAAAAATGTTATTTTTTATTAACATAAAAACATGTTTCCACTGAGCATGCGCAGTTCAAACTCTACTTCTGGCGCACCTAGAAAGCTAAACAATAATGTAATAAAAATGAAAAGTATAAATAATTTGTACAAATTACTGCATATGTTTTCTTCAAATTTTGCTCACAACTACTTTAACCCTTTGACAACTAAAGGGACATATGCGTCCCACGCACATTTTAAAATTACTACCGGGATAAAAATAACTTTGAAACTCATTTTAATATATCCCAGGCACAGCATATCTTCCCTCAAAAAGCCCTTCTTCTGTGCATATATATATATATATATATATACATTTTTTACAATAATTTTGATGAAATATTGTGAATATATAAATAGCTTTCCGCAATACGATTAATTATCATGTTTCATGGATAAAAATGTAATGTTTTTTGGTTTATAGCACCATTATGTCCTAGCCTTTTGTTAAAAATCCGCCCAGAAAAAAAACCCTCCAAATAATCATTTAACTTATTTGGAATCTATTATCTTCATTCACATGAAAAATTTGATAATTTTTTTTTCTTGAAAATTCGTAGTCAAAAGGATAAAGCATCTATACAAATAAAAGTATGAAACGCAAAAATAATCCCTGCTCCGTATTTGATATTGAAAAAAAAGTAAAAACGCCTACCACTGATAAGCCCTTCGGCTCGGTTGATAAGGCACTTGGGTCCAAGGGTCGAGCCTCCGATTCATACTTTTCTTTTACAAGGAGAGAAAATGTCAGCGTGCTGTGTAAAGCCTTTAAATCAAAGCTACTCAACAGAGTCTCAGCAAATTCAGAACACAAATACAATGAAGCATAAGGAATGTTTAGGTGAAAGTTTTGTGATAATGAATTGTATAGTTACTTTTTAATAATTAGTAATTAATAATAGTTTTCTGTAATTTTTTGACCGAGCGAAACGAGGTCTACGTTTTAACTCGACCATTTAGCATTTTGTCTGTCTGTTAATTTGTTTGTGACGCACTCACGACCAAACACGCTGTTCGATTTTATTCAAATTTGGCAGTTATGTTTCTTGAAGCAACACAAAAGATGTATATGTAAAGATTTTTATTTTTTAAATTCGTTTCAAGAGGGTGTCGGTGTAGCTGATTTCAACGTTCTGGCGCTTCAGAGGCGAGTTTGGCGCCATTAAAACATTTGCATTATTTTGGTAAAGGCGAGACATGCATTTGTAATTTGTAAATACAGATAAAAGCAGACATTTAATTTTAATTTTATTAATACGATAAAAGTAGAAATTATTCAATTGTAATTTGTTAATACTGGTGAAAAAAGATATTTAACTGTCATTTTCTTAATGTTGATGAAAAATATTTGGGTAAATAATTTGCATTCAAAAAAGAGATAGAGATAAGCTCATAGTCTCATGCTGAGAGTTGTTTTTCCCTGTTTCCCTGAGAGTTGTTTAGGTCTATCTAATCTTGTTCTTCTCTTTCTGTGAAAGTTTTTTCAGTGATTCTACCAAATGGTTCATGTTAAAAAATTTGAAGGAGATTATCTGTTATTTGTGTAACGTTTTACTGAGTATTTATCTCAATTTTCATATTGTTACGATATATACCAAACTCATTATTTTATCAAGGTACTCCTTACATTTTCAGGTGGTTTTGCTACTGTTAAGGTTATGTCAATTGACTGACCTAAGTGATCTCTGATCAACTTGGTTGTTCAGCGTTTCGTCTGTCTGTAAATTTGTTTGTTAAGCAGTAACGACCAAACGCATTGTTCGATTTTCTTCGAATTTAATATGAAGGTTCCTTGAGGTCACAGAAAATGATACATCTGAAAGAATTTTTATTTATTTTTTTTTTATGCTATTTCAAGATGGTGACTATTTTAATGATTTCGATATGTTTGTGAATCAATGGCGAGTTTTGCACCATTAAAACATTTGAATCATTTTGGTGATGGATATATATATTCATTGTAATTTTGTTAACACTAATAACAGCAGGCATTTAATTTTAATTTTGTTAATGCTTATAAAAGCAGACAATTAATTGTAATTTTCTTAATACTGATAAAAGCAGACATTTAATTGTAATTTTCTTAATACTGATGAAAAAACAAACATTTAATTGTGATTTTGTTAATACCGATAAAAACAAAGATTTGTGTAAATAATTCGCATTGAAAAGAGAGTTGGATAGATAAAATCAGAATTCCATATTGAAAGTTGTTTTTTTCCTGTTTAGTTCCCGATAATCACGAATTTCTCTTTTTTCGAAAGTAAGTTTTTCACAATTCTAGCGAAATTGATCATGTTATAAAAATTTGATATACCTCCACTCCAGAGAGTAAAATTTACTACACACTTGTTCCACTGCATTTTTTATGTAGCTTCATTCAGTTAATGTATTCGTCTTTTAAATACAGGGAGTAAAATTTGCGCATAATAAAGGTGTTCTATATTGTACATTGAACGGTGTAAGACTCTAAATATAACTTTGTAAGATAGTGCATTCATGGGGATAAAGAAAGTACCTTCTCTAGAGACAAATTATGATATCTGGTCTTCCTGGAAACAAAGTTGTCTCCAAAATGTATAACTATGTTGGATAAACTTTTAGACTGCGATGAAGAAATCTTTTTTTTGGGGGGGGGGCGAGATCTATTCTTCACAGAACTACTAGCAATGATAAGAAATAAGTCTTTCAGAGTTCACTTTGAATTGCTGTTTTTTAACAAGGAATTGCCTTCCACTTTCAGCTTGAGAATTTCACTTCATTTTATTATTATTATTCTTCTTTTTAGCATAAAGCGTTTTGCTAGTTGATTTTTTAGGATCATTTAATGATTATAAATATTTTTTGAAGTTTTCTAGCATAGGTGAAGGTTACCGAATTTGGACCACCTGGACATTTTTTAATGGGTGGCATTTGCACTTTAATTTGGATCAAATTCACTTTGATAAAAATAATTTGCACTCATAACAAATATATTGCACGAAAAAAGACATTATTCCGCTGTAATTAAATTTATTCAACATGAAAAAAATATTTGAACCTTGAAAAATATGATGCACTCAAAAAAATATTATCACTTGCATTAATTACTTTCTACTACAAAACGGATGGTTTCCATTTTGAGTATAATAAATACAAAGGAGTTTCTGCAATCTGCAACATTACATTGGTTGGAATGTTGCGAATAGCAGAAATCCTCCCTCCCAGATAGCAAAGAACGTTGCGGAAAGGTTGACATTTCACTTTCCATAGGCTGTCCGCGAAAGCATTTCAGCGCAAACCGTTTCGGAAACCATTCCCGCAAAATTGTCTTACGAAAGCTTTTTATGAACTACCTGTCCCATCGTGTGTAATCCCATCCGGTATAGTGGTTATTGCGTTTGCCCTTCAACTCTAGGAACGCGTGGTCGATCCCCGGCTCGGAGGAATTTGAAGTTTAACAACCTTTTAAAATGGCATGAAACAAGCCTGAGGAAAGCCTGAAACAAACTTGAAGAAATCTTACTAAAATCCTTACAGAAAACCTTGTTTCTTGTTGACTGGCGAACCTTTCCGCTACCTTGCGGAAAGGTTCAACCCTTGTCACGGAAACCTTTGTGACAAGCCTTTACCCTTGCTGACGACAAGGTTTCCAAAACCTTTTAGATAAGCTTTCTTTGCTATCTGGGCTGATTTCGGAGATTTTCGACCTTAGAAGGGAAAGAATCGGAGAATAAGGCGAAGCGGGAAATTTTACCCCCCAAATTAGCAACACTGATTCATTGGTAATGTGGCTGTGCGCCGTACATTGCCTCAACTCGTGCTTGTGTCGTTGCGTCTATATTTCTTTACTACATCTTTTCAAACTGATTTTTACTATTTTTAGCCTATTCATGTGGTTATCTGATAGAATTTACGATCTGGCGAGTGATTTGATTTAAATTATTAAAAATGTTGCAAATAGTGAAAAACTAAAACATTTTTCTTGTACTTTTACTTTAGAAGTCATATAAAAGATAAGCGATTTTCAAGAATTTATCTTGAAGTATCATTCCGAAAGTGATGAGGCAATAAAGAAAACAAACGCAAAAAAAAAACACAAGGAACAGAAAAAACGAATATGGATTATATCTAAGGGATTCGAAACAGCAGAACTGGGAATAAACTATGTAAATAATTTGAAAACGTGGAAGAAAATTACATCGTTCAACTGGATGCAAAATCACTTCCCAGATAGAAAAAGAAGGTTGCCATTTCACTTTCCATAGGCTGTCCGCGAAAGCATTTCCGCGCAAACCGTTTAGGAAACCATTGCCGTAAGGTTTACATAGGAAAGCTTTTTATGAACTACCTCTACGACAAGGTTTGAACGACAAGTCTGCGAAAGCATTTCCACGCAAACCGTGTCGGAACCCATTCCCGCAAAATTGACGTAAGAAAGCTTTTTATTAACCACCTGTTCTATCGTGCGTGGCCCCTAACGGTATAGTGGTTATTGCGTTTCCCTTCCACATCTAGGAACGTTGGTTCGATCCCCGGCTTGATTGCAATCTAATCGTACAAGTAATTTCAAATAAGATTTCTAATTAATTGACATTCCAGATAACTCTAAGATGGCGTCAGAAGAGGGGGATAAAAAGGGGGTTGGACCCCTCTGTTTGGCTTTGAGAGGAGTGAAGAACGGGTGTCGAACCCTCCTGTAAGAGTATGGCTACGGTTCTATTTTGTCCGCCGAAGGAGGGCTCTTAACAACCTTTTGAAAGGCCTGAAACAATCTTGAGGAAAGCCTAATAAAAGCTTGGGGAAATCTTACAGAAAACCTTGTTTCTTGTTGACTAGCGAACCTTTCCGCTTACCTTGCCGAAAGATTCAACCCTTTGCCGACGACAATGTTTCCAAAACCTTTTAGACAAGCTTTATTTGCTATCTGGGTTATGGCTGTACAGCTGGTGAATATAGAAAGAATGAAGTTCCTGCGGGAATATATTTGTTGTTCCATTCTGAAAGTTCTGTTATTTCATTATATGAATCACAGAAAGCGTACAGTAATCACGTGGATGGAAATCGAGGCTTATCCAGTATCCATGGTGGCGAGAGAAATGGTGCGCCATCTATTTGAAGATGGGATCAGAAAACCGAATGCGATAGTAGCTGCATTCCAAAATGGTAGTTTGAAAGAACCAGAAAAACTGAAACTTAAAAATTTCCTCATAAAACTTAGACAAGAAAGATTTGGACCACAAACTATCCATACTTGTGAAAGATGCATTTAATTGGTGTAATTCCAGAATGGATGTTCCAGTTGAAGAAGATTCGTCGTTTGTGTTAGATGTAAATGTCGTAATCGATAATAAAGAAAATAATTATTTAAAAATTGTGATCTCTACTTTGACTAGTAAATAAAAGTGAAGGTGTTGAAACGTAGACGACCTATAAATTGATTTGGCAGGGGTATCCTGTACTGATTTTTGGCACGTTTTATAACATCTTTATTCTCAATTATGTTTGTTTACTTTGTGCCAGAAGTAACTTTAACTCTTGTTTTATACATTTTTAAACCCTATTTTAAATTTTTGTAATCAACTTTTTTATAAGATCTTTATTTGTTATTTCCCTTTTTTAGTTTGTAATCTGACCAATTAAAAATTTTTGATAGAGGAAAAGGTGTAAATATGGGCACCCTCTTTAGTTTTTGACTCAAAGTTACTTTCATTTTGAAAAATTCTGGATTTTTGACCTTCATTAACAACTATTACAAGTTTACTAAATGAGAGAAGGAAAAACAATGATTAATATCAATTATTTCAATTCGAAAACGAAGATTTACAAAAAGCTTTTAAAAAAGTACCAGAAAAAAAGGGGTGCAAATATGGGCCCTCTCCAAAAGAGCCGCAAAAAACTGTTTAAAATGTCTTAAAACAGGATAAAACAATACAAACTAGTAGAGAATTTATTTATTACAGAAATCGCAAACATAACTGGCTGTTTCAGCCCCGGCACAATCTAAGTGTGCCCACATTTGGCACATAACACATTTAACCCACACTTCCCCGCGAGTGTCTTCAGAGAACTTTCCATCACAGAAGATGCAAGTTGCCTTCCTTGAGTATGGTTTATCCCCATCGTTGATATCCAGGTTGATATCATCCTCGCTGTCCACAAGGGGAGGTTCATAGTAGTCTGATGAGTCCGATGATGAATCGTATCGTTTCGTGGGTCGAATTTTCTTTTTTTGAAGGCCCTTGGTCTTCCCACCCCTATCCCCTGGCCGGTCTCTTACCCCGGGAACACTCAAGGACGTCTTCTTGTGAGCACTTTTCTCAAGAGACTTGGTCAACTGATCCTTGTATGGTGATCCAGTGATGAGGCTGGACCTTGTTGCTTTGCGTCCACGAGTAGTGGTTCTCTTCTTAATGTTGGGGACATGAGATATGTAGAACGGAGAAACTGTATTTGAAGTTCCCGGGGAACATTTCGGTGTTTCATCAGCCTCATCAATTGGCATTGAAAGGGTGCCCATTTATACACCAACCAAACCTAAGAAAGATGGCCACTATCACATGTAACCAAAAAGCGTGTGTGACTAAAGGCGTGCTTCTAAAAGTAGCTTAGGATCTCTGCTTTCCGGATATCACTGTAAAATTATTTTTAAACTAACCATAAGAACATGAAAAGAAAACGATTTCACATACCTGTCAAAAATTTGCAGTCCAGAACAAACACCAATTCGCTCATTAACTCACGCTGCATCCACACTACTTGAAAGAATGGTTCCAACTGTTCTCTGCTATCTTATATCAACAAGTAGCACCATCTACAGCCCTGGAGGCCATTCTTCAGCACCTCCCATAGCCACTTGGGGAGGGGTGCCCATATTTACACCAGTGCCCGTTTTTGCACCGATTCCTCTACTATTCCATAAAAAGCTGATTTTGAGTGTACAGTATTTGGTTTATAGTTCCGTGTACCAAGTTCAAAGTATATCAAATTTATAGTGCAAATCATTCGAATTATAGTTCCATATAACAACAACTATCTAAATTGAACTGCAATTTTGTATTTCCCTTTTTTTTATTGTACAGTGACAAAAAACAATTTTAATAAACAAAAAAATTAGCATAATTCTTTTATAGTTTATTTATATTGAAAATAATGTAATTATCATTTTATAAAACATATATTAAAGTAGGTTACAAATAACTTAAAAAATTGAGTCATCATTCTAATTATGGAAAAGGGTTTGTCCAGATTCTTTAAGCACAAATAAAGCAAAAATATTTTTTGATTCTTAAATTCACACCAGCAAACAATGTTTAAACCCAAGTATGACATTTCACGCACTGTATCAATTCTTCTTTCTGTTTCCTCACATATGATACAAAACCACTTAGCCTTAGTTTTTGTTCTTTTTGATGGTTTTAGTGGGCGAACACTAAACCCGTTAGTTTAAAAAACCCTAAAACTTTGATGGTTTTAGTGTCCTTTTATTTTTATGCGATTTTATTTGTTTAGTTATTGCTGTGGTTTGTTCCACTTTCAATTTATGAAGAATAATAGTGATTTTAACTAATTTCTGTGCTATTCCTCTAGTTTAAGATAATAGCCTCATTGATTTTAATAGCCCCAATTTAAGCAACTTTA
>BGPR01002691.1:16069-26482 GCA_013235015.1 Araneus ventricosus
TCCGACTTGTCGCGTCAAACTCAATGCAAAAACAAAGTACGCAAACAAACCTTGGATTAGAACCCCCGACAACTCACTTCCTTACATGTCGTCTTAGCCACTCAGCCAGCGAGATAGATTGCGCTAATCCATCGTGCATCTACGTTTTATTTTAAACTGTCTTGATTTCATTAATTTTTAAAAATTTTCAGATGAGAATATGATTTGAAGTCAAAGAGAGAACGCTTTTCGCTAATAACTACGTTTTGCTAGTGGAATAAATTATGAAATTAGGGTTCAAAATTAATTACTTTTAAAAATATGGGACACAAAGTAAGTTATTATTTTTCAACAAACATTGGCTGTTTTTAAAGTTTAATTTTGTTTATAAACGCTAAAATTTCAACATTAAGAAAATGGCGATGTATGGTTTTCTTTAAAGTGCGAGTTCTATATTTAGTAAAAAGATAGCGAATTTTTCAAAAGTAATTTTTTTATAAAAAGACCTAGTTAGTTTTTTTCAAATTATCATTGATTTATTGAATTAATAAAAAGAAGACGGTCTAGGAGATGCTACTAAAAATCTAATGCTTTTTAAAACAGAGACAAAGATTAAAACCAGATATATCCAGGTGGTGGTGTGTAAGTGTGCTGTATCAACTCTGCAGCAAACTTGTTTTGTAATCGTGGTGTGATGTTTGTCATAGCAACTTCACAGCAAACTTGTTTTGCAAGTGGTTTGGTCGATTATGCTTTATTACTTTGCAGGAAGTTTGCTGCAAAGTTGCCACATCAAGTTTGTCATGACAAGCTATTATCAAGAAAAATCGCACATGCTGCAAGTGTGCATGCTATCTGGGTTGGCTTCAAGCTGAATAAATATTTTGCATCATTCCTCGAATTTCTGCTTGTTTTTCCCTCACGTTTTAATGCACAGTAAAGTCTAAGTTATCCGACATTTAATTTGAATTAAAGAATTGTGGGATTTGAAGAAGTTATCCGACATAAACTTGGAAAACGGATGGTGGATAAATTAAAATGTCGAACACTAAGGAAAGAAAAGGCGGGTACACTTTGTATGTTAAATAGTCTTCGTTATACAATATCTTAGTATGATATACTGTATTTTCAGATAAAATCAAAAGGTTTGTAACCCACAAAAAATCATCTAAGTTTATCTTATTTTTTAACATTTAACATCAAAATATTCTGTAACGGCAAAACAGCTGGGTTTTGCTAAGAAACTTTTATGATAGAAAGAAGCTCCACTGCAATTCCATGATATTTAGTTGATGTGGTGACATTTCATGAAAAGCATCACGTCCATACTTGAAGCTTCCTCTTTCTGTTCAGTGCTATTCAAAGCTGTTTCAATGGCATACAGTCCAGAATTATGTGTCCATAACATGGCTGTTCTGCACACTCATCCTTGTGAATGCTTACAAGATGGACTACTTCAACGCTCGTTCCTTCACATTCTTCTTCACCACTCATCTAATGATTAACAATTGTTAACGAAAGATTAACAAAGAAATTCACTACCCCAGAGTCGCCAGCAACATTCACTGTATGGCAATCCCACAGGGTGACAATTATTGAGCTATATGAAATAAAAAATAAAATTTTCAAAAACTACCGAGTTCAAAACTTTTATTCAAATTTTAAAAGTAACTACAGATTTTCGGATTTAGTTTATGACATGTTCGATATGTTTGTCATCAATGGCTATGACGTGGCGCAGACGAAGAGCAAAATTCTTCAAAAATCGCTGAAGTGTCGAGACATCGACACTACCAGTTCTCTCGAACTTTTCAATCCCATTTTTGATTGTTATAACACCGGTCATAACACTTGGACCGGTTGTCTTCAGCTTGTACTCGGTCGGAAATTTCCTTTGTGCAGCAATCGGGTTGTTATTGCTCGAATAGTAGGCTTTGAAGATCTATATACGCTCAGAAACGCTGTATTTCGACATTTTCAACGAAAAATTAACAATAACAACAATAATAAGAGTGCGCATGCTAAAAAAAATCCTAACATGCCCGGCATTCAACCTCCAAGCTTTAACTGAATCTCGCCAACGGTTCAAAAGTTATCACGGTTTTTTTTTCATATAGCTCAATAATTGTCACTCTGTACCTCCTCACCCCAAAGTTCTACAATTCACGAGACATAAAGCCTGCATAACGAAATTAGTACTACTGAATTCATTTTTAGTTTTATTATTTTTAATGATTTCAGTGCCGATGTCGGTTTAAATGGAATAGCGGATAACTGAAACTATGGTTGCTATACGTCCCGTTTATACGGGACTGTCACCGTATTTCATTACTCAGTCCCGTATTACTACTGTTCAGCAACGGATTCCGAGACTACCACTTTTGGATGATTTTACACCGAAAAGGGATGTCAGGCAATGAGTCATAGGAGCGCATTTCCGGAGTTCTTTGTTAGATCACGCTCAGTAAAATGTAAACATCACCCTTCCATTCTTCACTTTCCCCCTATTTTGATGAAATTAACTCCTCCCGGCGCATGCGCAAAAGCGCGGAGGGTTTCAAAATCCGTTTGCTAAACGATATTTGTCTCTGTTTTTGTCCGTATTGGCAACACTGAGAGTATATTCAACCAGTTTCGGAAAGATTATTTAGAGAAAAATAATACCAACCAAAAACGCGAAGCAACTATGAAATTGAGTATGGAACAGAAATGGCTGAAAGTTATTGAAGATATATAGGATATTCATCGGAAATCATGTCTAATAAAGCTGTTCGAATACGTATTTGACACAATGCCAATGTGGAAAGAATATTTTCACAGTTGTCAACTCAATGGTCGGACGAAAGAAACAGTTGCCAGTGAAGACAAATGAGGCAATTTTGATTTGTCATTATAATTTTAAAATGACTTGCGGCCAATTTTATAATTATGTGAAAAAAGAAAATGAGATAATTAAGAAAGTAAAATCAACTTTAAAATAGGACTGGGCTAAAAATGATTAGCGTTGCATCTTTTTTTATTATTCTGCATGATTTTATTAAATTGCTTAAACTTTATTCATTTTTTTATCAGAGTAAAATAAACCGTTTCTTATCCACTTTTTTCATGTTTTATTTATTTAGAACTTAAACATCCCGTATCAATGCTTGACAATTATGGCAACTCTAACTGAATCTCTACTGTACTGAACAACATTAAAGCAATCTGTAAAGACAAAACAGTTTTTTTAATAAAATTTTATTACGGTAAGATGTTTCACTGCAAATCCGTGTTATTTAGCTGACGTATCTCGCCACCTCATGAAAAGAACTACATCCGTGCTTGAGGCTTCCTCTTTCTGTTAAATGTGTTTCAAGGGTACTTCAATATAGGGATGGGAAAAACCTACCGGTTTTAACCGAAAACCGGGTTTTTTTTTGTTCCGGTTAACCGGTTTTTTTGGTTATTTTTTTTGTCCCAGTTATAACGGGTTTTTTGGTTATTTTTTGTCCCGGTTATAACGGGTTATTTTGGTTATTTTTCTGTCCCGGTTATAACGGGTTATTTTTTTAAATCCAATAACCGGGTAAAAAAAAACGGATCGGAAGATAGGCTCGATTTTAGGTTCGATTAGACAAAAATTTACAAAGTTATGAAGCTTTGAATTTCATCATCTTAGGCCAATCAACGACAACCGCTTCCTCGAGACGTATGTTGGTTGATGAATTATTGAGTCTTTATGCACGGATAAGTATTGGTCAATGTATTGACTTCTTGTAAAAACAATATTAATAAAAAAAATTGTCTACAAACAGCGTTTGCTTTTTTTTTAATAAAAAACCATAACCGGTTATTTTAAGCGGTTATAGCCGCCGTGTTAAAAATCTGAATAACCGAAAACCGGTTATTTTCGTAATAAGCGCCATCCCTAATTCAATAGCATTCATTCCAGGCTTGTGAATTCATTTGATATTTCTTACCTATTTGGCGATTCTTCATTATCATCACGTTTATCACAATCACGTGAATTCACACTGCAAAACCAGATAGTGACTAAATGATGATAATTTGAAAATAATCGAAGCTCTCATCACAAGAAATTATGGTAAAAGAATCATTTGAGATAAAACCTACTTCCACTAGAAAAATGAAACCTAAAATAAACCAAAGTGAAAATATTTTGGCGATAATCATTCCAAACAAAATGAACATTCGAAGATAAGAAAATGATGAAATACACTGAAATCTCTAGAGAACCGTCATTCAATGA
This sequence comes from Araneus ventricosus, assembly GCA_013235015.1. NCBI lineage: Eukaryota > Metazoa > Arthropoda > Arachnida > Araneae > Araneidae > Araneus > Araneus ventricosus. The sequence continues at coordinate 20,298 of BGPR01002691.1, forward strand.
TGATAATTCTGTAAAATCTTTATCCAGCATTTATTTCTTGTCCCATTTTAATCACTAAATTTTTATAAAATGTTACAAAAATAGAGATAAATCAGCTACACAAGAACATATCTCTACGCATACTTTAACTTTTAATATCTTTAGATGCGCTTAGTGTTTTCTGTGTCTGAAGAAGTGTTTGATACTTCGTTAGTTAAAAATGGATTTTACATTTTAATTTTGCTTTAAGCCTTTGAAGTGTCAAAAGATAATTAAAAGATTTGATAAGTTAAAAGACAAAAAGTATGTGTAAATGAAGAAGGTAATGTAATTCTAGTTGCAAGTATTATCAATGCGTGTGTTTTGGTGTGTGTTTAAAAACAGTAGAGAAACAAATTTTTACAGTAGAAGTATTGAATATCTAAAAAGACAAAAAAGTATGAATATCTAAAAAGACAAAAATTAATAGAAGCAATTTGATTGGTATGAGCAAGTGCAGCATTATCCACCCTTTATTAATATTTTTATTCATTTTTTTACAGTAGAAGCTTTTCCAAAAGCCATATTTCTTGCAAATCGATTCTTTCGCAAGTATTTTTCACTTTTCAAAATAAAAAATAATTAAATTTTGTAAAAGTATTTTGAACAAAGTTCATTAAAAATTATTATTATCTGGTCTTTCTTGATTGTTAATAAGTCCTGCTTCAGCTTTTATTGGATAGTTATATACAATTCTTGTATTTTATATTTAGATATATAGTTTTAGTAAAACATTTTCCACTACAGAATCTGTCAACAGATATGATACTCGTTCGTACTTCTATAATGCTACTTTGGATTATAAAATTTAATTGATAATTCATTTGTAGTTCGAAGGCATCTTTGTTAGTAATACTGATGATAAACTTTAGGTAGAATTGGATAATATGTTATTTAGAAGTAGAGAATATGACATGATTTTAATATATTTTAAAATAATATTTAAGCGTAACTATTCATTTGTATGTAACTAAACGTAATAGTTGCATTTTCAATATATATTTCAAGTCTGCATAAAAATTCTAGATATGCTTTAGCATCTCTAAAATTGACTAATTACTAAGCATTAACTTTGTATAAAACTTCTAGATATGCTTTAGAATCTCTAAAATTGACTAATTACTAAGCATTAACTTTGTATTCTGTGGAAAATTAATAATTGATATTAAAATGCTGTAATAAAATTAGGATACAAAGCAAAAAGACGAGCTGTGAAATAATGGATTATTATGCTTTCCAGAATTGGAAATGTGTGACTTAAATAGTATAGTAGATGAACATTATCTATAGTTCTCATAATATGTCTTTGATTTTCTAGATATTTTTAATTCAAAATATTTTTTCTTTGTACTTGGATTGAATGATTAACTTTAAAGATCCTATCAAAGATATATCCAGGAATAAATGAAATCACGATAGTTTCAGAAGACCTGTTTTATTGTATATCTAAACTAACATGTCATAAATGCTTTATATCAATCCACATCTTGATTTATATTAATCAACTAGCTGATAACTCGCCGTTTTTCGGGATCCATATTTTTTTCATATGCCGGCCAACTTTTTTTCCTACAAATATTGTCACTAACTTTCATCCAACATTCGTAAATCTTCTTTAAATCCTTTCTTGTTGAATTAAAACTTTCAAATCTGTCACTTTTATTACTTTTTAACAATACGTTTGACTGGAAACGAGAAAAGTTTTGGAAAAGAAAATTTATTTTAAACTTTTAAACAATATACCGTATAATAACTAATACAACTTTATAACGAACAATTATTCTGTACAGAATTTTTATGGCGATGCTGATTAAGAATATAAACTGAAAAACATTTTTAGAGAAATCTAACTTCACCTAACGAAATATCATTATATGCAAGTATTGGAGCTGTACATAATAAGGAGATGTGGAGCACGTAGTTCACTATCAAACTTAAGGAGTTAGAAAGAACCACCAAATTAGCAATCAAAACTTCTGAAACGAAAATTCCGAGTGAGGAGTAGATTAAAAATAGAAGTAGCGAGTGATTTTTTAAAAATAATTTGAAGACTGAGAAACATAGGAGTTAGAGTCACAGTTTTTAAAAGTAGAGTATGAATCTTTTATTCTTTAGTGGAACTTATTGATGGCTTGATTTTAAAAATGCATCATCACATTACAAAATGTTTGCAAGTGTGTTTAACTGCTTTTGGTGGAAAATGTAATATGTTATGCTATGTGTTAGAATTTGCATCGTGTATGCTATGTTAGTTATGAATTATTGTTGTTTCTGTTATGTTCAGGATTTTGCTTTCAGTTCTTTTGGCTTTTTTCTAGTTTTTGTATTATAAGTTATTAATACTAGTAGTTATGTGAGCAGTATACGTCGCATCTAAAAAAATCTAAAATCTGTTCTTCATCGCTGCAGTCTTTAAAAGTTTAGCCATTTTTTTCTTTTCGAATGCGAATTATTTACACAGATCTCTGTTTCTATCAATATTCCAAAAATTACAATTAAATGTCTGCTTTTATTAGAGTTAACAAAATCACAATTAAATGTCTACTTTTATTAGAATTAACAAAATCACAATTAAATGTCTACTTTTATTAGAATTAACAAAATCACAATTAAATGTCTACTTTTATTAGAATTAACAAAATTACTATTTAAATTTATTTATTACTACTAAAGTCTGCTTTCATCAGTAATAACCAAATTATAATTAAAAGTCTCCTTTTATCAGTACTAACAAAATTACAATTAAATATCTAGGCTCTACTAGAATGATTTAATGGTGCCAAACTCGCAACTGACTCGCCCAGACATCGAAATCTCTAAAACGTCCACCATCTTGAAAGGAATTCAAAAAATTGAAGTCCTTACATATACATCGCTTTATATTGCTTCAAGGAAAATTTCTGCAAATTTTGATGAGAATCGAACAACACTTTTGGTCTTAACTGCGTAATAAACAAATTGACAGACAGACGAAATACTGAACGATGTAATTAAAACGGAGACTTCTCTCATTTGAACATAAAATCTATTATTCTATGTAGTTTAGTAGTTATGATAGTCTACATTATCTACATTATTTTTTGTATATTTTTGCTTGTGTAACTTTTGCTTTTTTGTACATTAATGAAAAGCTTATGTATTAATCTATGTTACGGCCACTACACGACCCGCGGATGGCCTAAGCATTCCACTCCATTCCAATTTTCAGCTCATCCATTTCGGTAGGTCATTCACAAGCCAGACCGAGCAAAACGCAACCCATTACCTACGGGCACTGTTGGGTTGAATGCATGCATTATATTATGAAATAAACAAGCAGCGTTTAAAATAAAATTTAAGCTTTTATTAATCATAATTAAAAACTATCGGAATCTGATTTAGACATCTACTAAGAAAAAATTTCAAGAACACGAGATTAGACAGAAAGATTTAGAACAGAAGTAAAACTCACCCAAACTACTGAGATTGTCAGAGCTTAGACACACCCACTAGTTTCTGAGCATGCGTGTAAGGGAAAACTCCCACTTTTAACTGAGGACGTCAGTCAATGCATCTCAATGGCTGCTGTTTGTTCACAGCAGACATTGAGATGTAAATAAACAATGTCAGCAAAGTTTAACTAATTTAGATTCAAAAAATAATATATAGAACTTACACATTTTAACTTATAATTTTAAGTTAAAATGATGATGATAATTTTAAGATTTTTAAGATAATTTTATGATCAAGATAAAAAAAATTAATATATCTAACAGGCACTCCTATCCCCTACGGCTACTGCACCTACTGCCTCCTCCCCTTACTTTCTAAACGGGACTCCTGCAATGGTTTTGTGGTTTCCGCTTTTGCCAAGGAGCTTTGCTGCTCATCCCCCACGATTACCTTTCAGCTTTTATGGCTCAACACTCCGAATGGATTTCAAGCGAAGTTGGATATCCAAACATTTCGACCTCACCGCTTCAGTTCTCATCGGATTTTCGCATTGGCGACCGGTTTTGGTGGGTTGTAATCAAATTTGCATAGCATTGAGTGACTGTGGATGTCCAGCTTTATATATTTCCTTTGTATGCTATATATGTTTTTGCGAATCTTCCGAACCCATTTTTAAGTGCCTTACACCGTTCTGAGTAGATAAAGACGACGAAGTTTAAATAAATAAATAATGCAACAGGGTCTAGTGTGGTCGAAAACTGTGGCAAATCTACGCTACGATTTTGTGCATACCAAACAAGCTTGGGTATCTTTAACTCTGGAATGGTAAAGTTACTTTGCAGGCTTCACATTTTGAATGGGAAAAAGGGTCAATTTGACTCAACGTTACCATTCCAGGGTTAAAGATATGACGCATATCCAAGTAAGAACTACGCGGTCCAGGAAAACAAGGACGAAAGATTTCTCCTGCAGTGTTAACCTTTCGCGTTTAACGTATTCACCCCAGCACAACATGGCCGTCGGCGGGTAGAGAATCACATTTTACCCGTGAAATTGTATTATTCTGGCACGGAAATACATACGTTAAGTTTAACGATGCACGACGAATATTACAAAATAAAACACTAATTGACCGAGCGAAGCGAGCTTTACGTTTTAACTTAAGCATTTAGCATTTCGTTTGTCTGCAAATTTGTTTGTTACGCAGTTATGACCAAACTCGTTATTCGATTTTCTTCGAATTTCGTATTATGTTCCTTGGAACCATAAAAAACGACGTAGGAGAGGCCAGGGCAAGTTAAAGATGTTAACAAATAATCCATTTTAATCAGTTTTCACCAATGTAATGAAGGGTGTGTTTTGTTTAAAATTTAAGCTCATTCTAAATTAATATAACTCAAAACCTATGTTTTTCGTTTACAAGGTGTGACCAATAAGTAGGGGGAATGATGAAATAAGTCAGAAGGAAATTGTTTTACAATCTTTCAAAATAGTCCCCATCGTACACTATAAACTTTTAACAACGTGCGTACAATCGTTCGGAAGATTTTGAAAACTCCTCCAATTGTACAGTTTTCAATTCCGGTGTCACAGCAGCTTGAATGCTTTAAATCTTCGCCCTTTTAGTTTAGGAAACAGCAAATAGTCCGATGGTGACAGGTCTGGTGGGCGCAACAGTTCAGTTACCCCGTGTTGAGCCAGAAACCAGTTTACAAGCTTAGTGGTATACAGCATTATTTTTGCTGTTTTTGTTCCTCCGTTAGGTAATGAGGAGCAAACCTTGCGTTTTCTCAAATCCTGTGTCATTGATTTTCCGAACAGTTTCCCTAGGGATATCCAATTTATCTGACAGAAACCTGATGGTTAATCGCCGATCTCGCTGAAACGGGTCACGTACTCTATTGATGTTTGTCCCTGTTCTGCTGGTGGTAGGCTGCCCAATCCGATGCTCGTCTTCGACGCTTTCACGACCTAGTCAACTTTTAAAACCACGCGTACATAGTCTCCAAGGTCACGGTGTCATATGCATACACCTGCTTCAGGCTGATTTTGCCTGCTGTTTTATCCAATTTGTAAAAGAATTTCAAATTGCTGACACGCCACAAAACCACAGCACAGACAACAGTCGATAATAAATTTTTCAAGACTTACAGGCGCACAAAACTACGCACTACGCTTAACTGAATATTACAGAACACAACGAAAGTGTCGCTGATAATTGGGTTGTTCCCATTTTCGATTTGAGGTCTGATTCACCCTATTTATTGGTCACACCTTGTACAAAAATTAGACACAATTTGTCCTCCTTAAAAGTTTGAGCAGCCCTCGTGCAATCATGTGAGGCATTTGCAACATTCTATCCAATCTTCTGATAGAGGCTCATCTTCATCACAAGCAGAATACTGCGTTAGATTTTCTTTTAGAAGTTTGATCTGAAGTCATGATTGTCAGAAGTTCGGACTTCTTAGTTTTTTATGAGAATCAAACTTCAATTTCCTTGTAAAAAAATGTTTTTCGCACCTCGAACCTCTTGTCTTTCTTACTTTAAACACTCTTCTTCCACCTTATGTGTTTCTTGTTGAACAAACATTCTCTTTCATCAATCAAACTTCCAGTTTCTTTGTAATAACTCCTTTTATGCACCCTAGCATTTTGTCTCTGCTGTTTTAAATGTTCTTCTTCCACCTAATGTGTTTCTTTTTGAACAAACATTCTCTTTCATCAATCAAACTTCC
>BGPR01002691.1:29085-47055 GCA_013235015.1 Araneus ventricosus
CATATTTAACCAAGAAAAGCAATCTTCTGCCTGAAGAAGAAGATGAAATGTCACAATGCCATTTACTACGCCATTCGCTCCAATAAGCCTGGGATTCTCGAAATTCTTATTGACAAATGGATGAATGACTTCTTTAAACGAAATTCTGAATTAGACGACCTTCTTTCCAAAGCATTCAAAGATCTGACGATTAGGAATGTTTCCATAAGCAAAGATATGAAGACGTATGTAAAAAGCAAACTAGTGGACTTACGGTTTTTCGAAGAAACAGAAGACTCGACTCAGAATCAAAGTCGGAAAACTCAGAATCGACTCGGAATCAAAGCCAACTCCAAGTCAGGAAGTCGTAATTATATCCAAAACCTTAGAGATCTTACAATACTTCGAATAGATTGCGTTCTTGAAAATATTACCTACCTCAGAGAAAACTACAGTAACTTGGAGCCAAATGAGCAATTCTTGCTTTCTTTGAAGTACATTGCAAAGAATATTCATATGTTGGAATCTAGTATGACCTGTAAGGGAATATTCCCGTGTAAACAAATCGAGTTTTGTTCAATAATCTTCATCCGTTCTTGCCAAAGTTGTTTCCAGCAGTATCCATTGTACCATTTTGTAATTAATAAAGATCGATTATTAACGCACTTGGAAAAGTTTTCACAAATCCTAATTAAATTAAAGGATAAAGTCAAACTGGTTAGTAAAATTAAAAAGGGAAAGTTATTTGTCGGTGAAATAAGTGGAATTGAAAATATTACAAATTTTAAGGAATTATACGATGATTTTACTCAAATTAGGGACTTGCACTCTCTTGAGAAAATAAAAAGCTCTATAGATTTGGCCATGTCTGCTAACATCATCGAAAAATGTGACCAGTTAGTTATTGTTAGGGCTCTTCAAGTCATCGGAGAGTGCATGAAAGATACAGAAGACTCCCACAATTTATCCGAAGATACATACAAATTATTACTTTCATCTTTACCTGGCAACATGAAGGAAATAGTCAACACACTGAGAAACAGTTTATCACATGACGAATCTCTTTCTATGAGATCTAGGATTGAAATGAGTGAACAAACTTTTTTAAAAAGAATACAATCTGACGTCAGCGAAATGAATTTAGCAATTACAGATATTATTCGTAGAAAAAAGGCTAAGATAATTGGAAAGATACTGAGTAAAATGAGAGACTGTAAAGACATCGATGCCATGAAATTATTTCTCAAGAAGTATCACATATCTGCTATTTCATTGCAGAAAGAGCTGCTTGAAGCACAAAATTTAAACCTTGGTAGTATCGAACAGCTCGAAAATTTGGTCTTGGAGCTAGAAAGGGAGGTAAAAAATCAAATTAATGAAGCAGTGAAATTGTTTCTTCGAATTCAGGACATAGTCCAAAGTACTTGCAATGAAAACGCGTTGAACGAAAGCAATTCGTTTGACTATTTTAAATCTTATATCCCAGTTGATCCCATGGAATTACTAAAAATTGATTCAGATTTCTGTTCTGTCACTTCAATATCTCCACAAACTGAAATTGAATCAACAAATCACGGCATAAAATTTAATACAAGGTTTAACATACCTAAAAACATAGAAAAATATCGCGAAATTCTGATTAAAATTCGTAAAAAATACGGTTTACTAACAGTGCTGTGTTTTCATAAAAAAATGAATAATTTCGTAGATTATTCAGACATTCCACAATGTATTTCGGAACTCCAACGCGGCCTGGAAGCAATTCCAATCAAAGTGGAAGAAATAAAACAATTTGAAAGACTGATTATGAATTTGAAAAATGACTGTGATCAGAAAGCAACTCGTGCTGAAGAAATGTTTCAGAAATTTCATTCTCTAATCCAAAGAGAAAAAAACTATTCAAAACGTACACAAAACACATTCTGTGATTATCTTAAGAAATTAATAACAATAATTCAGTTTGATAACGAAGAATGTTCTCATGCTTTCGAAACACCTATGCTTGATTTTCAGGAAGCATTTGAAGCTTTACCAATACCATCTTTTTCCATGACATTCTCAACAGCTTTCCAAAACGTTACTTCTGAGTTAGTGAGGGATAATTTTGCAAGAGGAATAAATTTCTTAACTCTTCTTGGAGAAATTCATAAGTTCATAGAATTCCGCCTGGGTAAAATTAAATGGATTGAAGAATTCGAACAAATGCTTGAAAGTCATAAAAAGCAAAACCCTCTAAAATTCCCTAAAAACGGACCTGAACTCAACGACCAGATGAAAGATTTACTGCCGAGTAAACTCTCTTTACTCGAAAATATTATTAATGATTATCATGCAAATAAGCTGTCCTTTGAGAAATCACTAAGTTCACAAAAAGAATTGAAATTGCTCTCCGTGATGGAAATGATAATGCTAGATTTGATGACAATTTTAGGATGTTTACCAAATCGTTTAACCCATAACGTATTCTTTTTAGACAGCGATTATCCAGTAGTTAACAGTAGAAATTTACGTAACCATTTAGCTCATGGGAATGCTTTGGTTAACATTGTTTTAGGGTATGGCAGCACAGATGTGCTTTTAAATGGAGAAAAAATGATAAAGCATGATCTACTGAAGTCCGACCGACAAATAGGTAAAAGGGTAAAAAATGATCCACAGAAGTTAAAGATTTCCCTTGACGAAGATCTATCAGCTGTCAAAGTGCAATCAGAGTTTTTTGCTGCATTGACTGCAGGTAATATGGGAAAAGTGAAATATTGCATTAGTAAGGGAGCAGATATGTTTGGGAAAGATCTACGCTCACAAACATCTTTGCATTTTTCTGCCAAAGGATCTAGTCTGGAAATAGTAATGTTTGTGTTAACATTTAATCTAGATGTTTCAGCGGTTGATATTAATTTTCAAACCGCTTTACATGTTGCTTCATTTAACGGAAAGCTTCCTATCGTAGAATTTTTGATTGAAGAATTGAATGCGTCAGTATATAAAAGAGACGTAAATGGAAGGACTCCTTTACACCTCGCATCTATTAATGGACATACAGATATTGTAAAATGTCTATTAAAACATGGCGCTGAAATAGCATGTAAAGATATCTTCGGAAATGCTGCACTTCATTATGCTGTTATGCAGAGCCATATCAATATTGCTAACATTCTTTTAGGAAAAGAAACAAATACGTATATTAACAAAACTTTTTTTGGTGTTTCTGCTTTACATTTAGCATCGGAGGTGGGGCATGAAAGTTTAGTTTCCACTTTACTAGAGAAAATAGATGTAAATTTCAAATCAAGTTCGCATTTTGTTCCTTTGCATTACGCTGCGAGAGGAGGCCATGCTGATGTTGTGCAGTTTTTAATTAATAAAGGTGCTGAAATAAATGCGAGAAATTTGCAAGGGAACACACCTCTGCATATAGCTGCAGAAAAAGGGCACAATGCAGTAGTTGCGATATTATTGCAGTACGGCGCTGACATAAATGCAGCTAACTTAAATGGCTTGACAGCTCTCTCTTTTGCTGCCAAAGGAGGTTTTACAACCGTATCGAAACTTTTACTGAAAAAGGGTATGATTGTTGATGACGTTAAAAATTCTTTCTGGACTTCATTAAATTTGGCTGCCAAAATTGGAAGTTATTTTTTAGTCAAATCGAAACTTTTACTGGGAAAGACCGTGACTGTTGACAGAATTAAAAGTTCTTTGTACTGTCCAATAATTCTTGCTGCCAAATTCGGTCACCATGAACTTGTAGAAATGCTGTTTCATAAATGTGATACTAGTTCTAAGATTTCAGCTCTGCATTGGGCAGCTTTGAAGGGGCACCTGAGTATCGTGCAGCTGTTGGTAAACAATGGAATAAATGTTGAGTGTGAGGATAATAGCTGTACTGCACTACATTTGGCTGCGTGTGAAGGACACACGGACGTGGTTAATTTCCTCATTTCAAAGGGTTATGTTGAAAAGGTGAATTCAAAAATCAGCAGGAAGGAACTTGAGAAAAACCCAAGTCATGGAGTTCAAGATAGTTGGGGTACTGCCATATTATTTACTAGCAGTAGCACTGATTTTGACGATGTATCACAATTCTCAGGGACAACTGCCCTGCACCTTAGTGCATTTAGAAAACACAAAGATATTGTGCGAAGTCTACTGAAAATTCAAGCTGATGTCAACATCAAAGACGACATAGGTTCAACACCATTAGAAATAATGATTTCAAATGGCATGGCATATATTCTTGTTGAAGAATGTATATCTATTAATTTTGCAGGTAGTGGTGATTCTGGTTCTTTAGAGTTAGGTGCAGCACATGGCGATCTCTTGTTCGTTAAATACTGCATTCAAAAAGACTGTGATAAAGATGCTAGCTATACGCCCTTTATTCGGTTATTTAGCTTATTATTTAAGTCAAACACAATGGCTCTTGATGCTAAAAATAAGGCTCTAGCAGCAGCAGTTTATCATGGTCATGAAGAAATTGTAAATTATTTAATTGACAGTGAAGCCAATGTAAATGCTGAAATTCCTGGCGGCTTTACTCCTCTAGACATAGCAGTTGAAGCAAAAAGAAAGAAAATAGTGAGTATTTTAATTGACGATAAAAAGGCAGAAATCAGTTCTGAAAAAGAAAGAAAATATGTACTGTCTGCCATCAAAAGTGGACACGAAGATCTTGTGGAATATTTTTTAACTAGAAACCCCGCAAACAGTACCTCAAGGCCTGAGTGCAGTGAATTTCCTCTCCATACCGCAGTGCAGTACGGTCACCTGAATATCGTGAAGAAGTTATTAGAATTAGAGAAAAGGGATGACATCAATGACAAAAATGAGAACACTGTAACCCCACTCCAGCTTGCATCACTCCATGGTCATTGTGAAATAACTCGACTTTTGCTTTCAAATGGCGCCGATCCAAACAGGCCAGACCACTTCCCCCCACTTCTTTTAGCTGTTACAAATGGAGATTACGAAATGATCGAGATTCTAATCAAAGCTGGAGCGAACATTACTCAGCCAGACGCGGAAGGTTACTCTCCCATTGAATCAGCAATAAAGTGTGAGAGTCTAGATATAATGGAAACACTTTTGAAGCATTCAAAAATCGATATCAATTTGAAGGGCCTTGAAGGCCGCACCTTACTACATCATGCTGCAGTTTCTGGATCTTTAGAAATAGTCAAACGTTTAGTAGAGAAAGGAGCCGCTATTAACGGCAGAGATTCCGCCGGTGCCAAACCTATACATGTAGCGGCAAGGGAAGGGCATCAAGATATTGTGGAATATTTTTTAACTGAAGGACTCGATATTGACGATAGAGGAGAGAATGGCTGCTCTTTACTGCACTACGCAGCGGCAGGCAATCAGTCTGAAATTTGCAAATTTTTCCTGAAAAACTGTTTGAATGTTAACGTTGTTGATGCGCACGGCTGCACTGCTCTTCACATAGCAGCGCAATTGGGAAATTCAGATGTTCTACATAATTTGCTACATTATGGTGCGTATTATGACTTTCGCAATGAAAGAAATGAAACTCCTCTCGATGTTGCAAAGGTTTCAATTTTCGAACCGACTTCGAAATTTCCCATCGTAGCTTCTTTGACCTTTATTTCAAGTTTATTTTCAGCCGTTGAAAAGAATGATCTTTCAAAGGTGGAGTCTTCACTGAATGAAGGGTTGAAGTTTACTGAATTCGGTTACGCTAATGTAAAAAATGCGAAAAACATTTCCCCCATCCAATATGCCGCAGAGGAAGGCTATGAGGAGATCGTGGATCTCCTGTTGAAATACAATGCCATCCCAAATGAAAGACAAATAAATGGCGGTAAACCTTTGCATTGTGCGGACAAATTTTCACACCCAAGAATTTTGAACACTTCTATACGCGCTGTAACAATGCTTGATGCAGAATATAACTCCAAGAAATCTCCTGAAATATATGCTACAGAGCGGAACATTATCGAACTCTCAAACCTCTTGAAAACAAAGTTATCAGAAATTCAAAACGGTGAAAATTTAATTTCAGATAATTCGAAAACTTCAGGGAATTTTGAAACCGGAAAAGCTGTAATGAAAGCCAGAAACTCATGCGGTGGAACTTTAACTGCTAAAGCAGTTATAAATGATCACCCAGAGGCGAAGTCAATGAAATTCCTTTTCCAGCCTGACGTAAATATTCATTACCAGAGAGCTAACTGGCTGTACGAGAAAGGACAGTTCGAAGAATCTTTACATTATTACAAGATAATACTGCAAAAAAGAATTGCTATTTTTGGTGAAATTGATCCAGGCGTTCTGGATATTCAAGAAGTTGTTTGTGAAATCCTTATTCAACAAGTAAAGTATGAAGAAGCTGAAAGTTTGACTGAAAGAATTTACAATATTCGGAAAGAAATATTAGGTGATTGGAATAAAGATACTTTAAGAGCTATGAGATTAAAGGCATCTGTACTTGCGAATAAAGGAAGAAAAAAGGAAGCACTTAAAATGTTGGAAGGTGTTTTCAAAAAACAGAAAGCTGTATTAGGATCAGACCATGCAGAAACATTGCGAACTCAAATTGATATAATCGAGTTAATGTGTGAAGAAGAAACAGAAAGTGCAAACATGACAAAAACTCTAAATATGTGTCTAGAAACTGTAGAAAAACTTAACAAGTTCCACGTGTTCACGCATTTTATTTTGCAGCTTAAAGTAAAAATTGCCCAACAGTTATTCAATTTAAGAATGCTTCCTGAAGCTCTAGACATATTTAAAGATGTTTTGGAAATCCAGAAAGAAATATTCGGTCTATATCATTCTCAAACATCAGATACGTTGTTCCAGACAGCGCGGACTCTTTTCGCCATGGGAGAAGAAGATGCTTTGAAGGCTTTCAGAGAGACACTCGATATTCGGCACCGTGTTCTAGGACCAAACAACGAAAAGACTTTAGATTCTCGATATTGGGTAGCAAATGCTTTGTACTCACAACGAATGTTTCTCGAAGCATTTGAATTTTACAAAGCAGACCTGGAGGCGAGAACAGCTATTTTAGGAGCGAATCACCCGGACATTTTAGAGACCCAGGAAAAAATTGATTCCATACTTTCGCAAGTTATTAGTTAACAGAAATGCAAAAATTAGAAACTTTCTGATCGAATCAGTAAAAATCGGATGAAAACTCTGGCTTCCAAAGTGTATAAAAACTTCAGAATTTACTCTCCCAAGTGTCTCTTAATTTTGAAGATCCGGAGAACAGTGATAATTTTAAAAGTTTGAATAGAGAATTCATGCTCAAGTAATACATTATTCCCGTCTCGCCATGCTAATTTAATTTTGGGATTCTTTGAGTGCCTTGCAAGAGTGAAAAGGTCGTGACGTCACAGGACAAGGTAAGGCACCTTGCAATAAATTGTTATATGACATTCGCAGTTCCATTTGACAAGTAATGTGACGTCACGTCAAGTGACTATAACTTCCTTGAAAAAACAAAACCTAGAAACAAAGTGCTAATAGTAGTTTTTATGAAGTATTTTGTATACTCTAGATATGCAATCATAATTATGTATAAATTTCTTTGAAATACTTGAAGAGTTGAAGATTATAATTGTTTTTTTTTCGATCCTAGTCACTGCATGTTTTATGAATAACCTAACTCCTTTAATATTCTTATGATTGAAAATTCTGTTTTCTTAAGGAATACTTTGATTACTTTGCAATCGTACAGGTAACTTTAAGTCGGTATAAATTTTTTGTTGTGAAGTGAAAGAGAAACCAATTGATTATGAGTACGGGATTGAGTTTTTTTTCGTTTTATGGCAACACTAACTAGTATATTTCATTCCTTAAACGTATACAATGATCATTCAAAGGTTTACAGAAGGAAGAAAACATCGAGCCAGTTTTTCAGCGAAACTTTTAGTGCTGAAAAATATATCTCTTGTTAAGAAAGTACAACATTTCTGAAGGCTACTGTAAGTTTTATAATCCAATTCACCTACAATGGTTTTTCTGTCCATAATGCAGACCATAAAAGGATAATAAACTCTTATTTAGCTAATAAATGTGTGGTAATAGATAGATATATTAATAATTTATACAATATCCGGATAGAGGGATTTCTGAAACGCCATCCTGGTTTGATCGATACAATGGCGTATATTTTTTTATTATAATCAGATACTTATAAAATTTATTTTTCTAGTATATTTCCACCCACGTTTTCAAAAAATATGTCTTGCATTGCACACAGTCAGTTTCTTGTTGAAATATATTGAAAAAAGTAACTAGGGCAAAGAATCACCACATATCAAATAACTTTGCTCCAAAATTGCGAAACAATACAATTTGTTATTAAATTATCGCATGATTCAAATTTTGCTCTACAAAACTCCTCTCTAGTAACCACCCAAGGAGTAAAAATCAGAAATCCCCTTCTTTTCAGAGAAATACATGCAAAAAATCTCGAAATTTCCTTTGAATCCATGAATATCGGTGCAAAACACGTTTTAAGATACATATTTATCTTTTCTGAACTTAAGGCATGCCAAAAAGTTGATGAATTTCAATGGAAATAAGAATAAAGGAAGAGGGGGTAAATGGGAACAGATTTCAAAGCATCCAAAATCTATTCTAGGTTTCAACATTTCTGCTAGCTATGATTTTTCTCTTTTATGCAATTGTAACATATCTTTATCCTTATCTTTTGGGATGAACCTCCCAAATTTCCTCACTATACCAGCGAGAGGATGTTTGACGCCCTACATATGATTTAACTAACAACAGGACCATACATACGGCGGATCTTTTGTGGAATCGGGTTTCAAAACTGAAATCCTCCGGCGTTGAAACCTAGATCTAGCCACTAGACAACCGTGGCCTTAAAGTAATCACTTATTTAAGTATAAAAATTAATTAAAAAATGGATAGTCACAAGTACCCATTTAATCATCATATTGGTATCTAACACCCCCTTTATAAAATTTCGAAATAATAAACGGAAAATATTCTTTGGAATGTCTGGTGTGTTCTTATATAATTTAATAACATTTAAGAGTTAGTTTCATGGTAAAAAATAAAAATATATAAAAGATTATTACATTTATACGTAACAGCGACATTGATCTCTACCCGAACAGTAGACTGATAGCGTCTCAGATGTTCTCCATTTAATTGCATGGAGGAAGTTATTTAATCTTATATGATTTTTTTTCAATTATTTTGAATGCTTGCACATAGGTGTTTACATGGGCGTAGAAGAGCATCTGGGATGAATATGCTTACGCGGGTGGCACTCTTGTTTCCCTTTTTTTTCTTTTCCTTTCTTTTTTCTTTCTTTGGGTTTCTTTTTCTTTATTTCTATTATAAATTCTCCATCCAATGTCCCAAGAGGGAGCTTAAATTATTGGACCTGATATTTGATTTTATTGTCATTAACTTTAGGAGAAATGTAACTTTTATGTCCCTCAAAGTTAACAATATTGGTCTCTCTGGCAGTGGCGAATTTAGACAGTATGAGCCCACAGGCTCAAAATTATTTTGAGGCCCTCGCGTTACTCAAAGTCGTAATTTAAAATTCAGTTTAGAACTGCGATGAACGACGAATAGATTTTGAGGGTCCCTCCCCCAGGATTTAAAGCAAGAGGTGAGAGCCTCTAATGCCTTTTCGAAAATCCTCCACTGTTCTCTGGTGGGATTTTGGATATGAAACATTGTACAAACCTTACACCAGAAATATCTTAGGTCATTTACTCTTTATTTTATGCAGTATCCTCAGTCTTGTCAATAGATGCACCAGTGCCCAGTTTCCGAAGCTTTAGTACCCAGTTGCCTCTGATGAGTCAAACCTCTCGTGCAACCTTGGCCTTCATCAAAGAACGAAAACCGATACTCTTCTAACTTGTTTGCGAATTGGGAATATCATATTTATTCATGTTCACTTATTGTTGGAGAACAACCACCAATGTGCTCGCGGTGAGACTGTCATATGTCTGCCCATCATATACTGTCCGAATGCCTAAATTTCACTACTCAGAGCTTGCATTTTTTCAAACGTCTTCAATTTCATTATCAACTTTACTTTTCAAAAACGCCTGAGGTTAACCTTTTTACATTTTTAAATTCCATACATCCACTCATTTAAATTATGTTTACATTTTAAAGTATAATTTAACATCTATCGTTTCATCAACTTATCAAATATCCTTTTATATTGATACGACTTTTAGTTTGGCACACTATGGTCAAATCCATGGCTCTTGTGCCATAAAAACAAAACCAAACCAGTTTTTGGGATGAGGCAAATGGACAGCCACCCTTCATATCATTCGAACAAAAAATTCACAATGAAATTGAAATTAAATCGACTTTGTGTACTGTTTAACTGGATGTAGACATTTTTTATTCTTGCAGCCAACAGAATAGCTTGAATCGAATGTCTCAACTTGCAAAAAGCAAACTTTCTTCCTTTTATAAACCTCTTTCCACTACTGCTAGCATGTGAATAGATATCTAACTGAAGTTTTGGAAGTAAGAACTGAAGTAAGAAGTAAGAAGAAGAAGTAAGTGGAAGCAAGAAGTAACTGAAGTTTGGAAGTTTTGGAAGTATACAGTGTGGCCAATGTATGGTTTGGAAATTTCCATTATCCGTATTTGAGAAACATTCGCAGAAAGTGCCCAGATGCCCCCTGTACCCAGTTATCCCGCCTGACCTTAGTTAGCTTGCTAAGATTCTAGTTGGTGCTTGCTGTATTGCAAAAGCAAACTTTCTTCCTTTTATAAACCTCTTCCGTATTTGAGAAACATTCGCAGAAAAGTGCCCAGATGCCCTCTGTACCCAGTTATCCCGCCTGACCTTAGTCAGCTTGCTAAGATTCTAGTTGGTGTTTGCTGTATTTTATTCATTTACAATTCGATTTCTTTATTGTATACATTTTAATGAAATGCTTGGAGAAATGAAGATTGTAGTTGTTGTTCAGACATACCAGTCGCAGCAGGTTTTTTATATAATTCATTTAATATTATGCTTATATGATCGTTAATTCAATTTTATCACTAAATATTTTGAAAATTTATACAGTTACCTATTTGTTTATGAATTTCAACAGATTTTCTAAAGAATTATAAACTATAATTGCCTTACTAAGATGCTAGGTATTGCTTGCTGTATGTAATTTATCTATATTTCTCTATTCTATACATTTTATGATTGCGGATTCAATTGTATCATGAAGATTTGTATATATTCTTTGGATACGTATGTAATTATATATTAACTACCGTGGAATGCTTGAATAGTTGTTGATTACAATTATCCTCCTCTGGTTTTAGTAACCGCATATGTTTTAAATATTTTTTATTATTATTATGTTTTATATGATTGCTAATTATGTTTTATTGAAGAAAATTTTGTATACTTACATGTTTCTCTTTTCTATACTAAAGGCATGCCAAATGTTGATTAAATTCGCTGAGATGCTTGAAGAATGTAGGCAATAATTGCGTTGTTAAGATTCTATTCAGTGCTTGTTGTATGATATGAACATAGCTTGTGATTTTGCGAATTCAGATTCATCATGAAGTAAGTTGCGTAATCATTGTACACATAATTACGAATAAATTTCAATGAAATGAAGAATTGAATATTGCACTTGTCTTTCTGAGGTTCTAGCCTCTGTATGCTTTTTATATCATTCATTTATTATTCTGTGTGGTGTGATATTGATAATTATATTTTACATCGAATTCTTTGTATATTTACGCATTTGGCGTTCTGTGACCCAAAAATATTTCATTTGTTGATGAATTTACATGCAATACGTAAAGCATATAAGCTATAATTGCCTTTCTAAGATGCTAGTCATTGCTTGTTGTATAATATGAATATAGCTTGTGATTTTGGGAATCCACTTTCATCATGAAGTATGTTGCATAATCATTGTACACATAATTATGTACAAATTTCAATGAAATGAATAATTGATAATTGCAATTGTCTTTCTGAGGTCCTAGTATCTTCATGCTTTTTATATAATTCATTTATTACCATGTATTGTGTGATATTTATAATTATATTTTATATTGAATGTTTGTATATTTACGTATTTGTCTTTTTTTTGTACCAAAGATATGCCAAATGTTGATGAATTTCTAAGGAATACGTAAATACTTGTTGTCTGTGATTTATGTATATGCGATTGCGAATTCAATTTCATCATAAAGTGTTTTGTGTAATCATTGTATACTTACATAAGTATTACAAATTTCAAAGAAATGCCTGGAGAATTGAAGTTTATAATTGGCCTTTAGAAATGCTGATCGCTAAATGGTTTTTATTTTATTCATTTATTGTTATATCTTGAATAAGATCGTTAATTCTACATTTGTGGATTTTTTTTTTTGTTTATTAACCTATTTGTCTTTTCTGCAACACGACTGAGCTTTCATCGTAAGCCTAAAGAATGTGACCATCTAGTAATTGCTTGTTAAACGTTATGATTGAGAGTTTAATTTTACCATACAGTGATTTTTATCCTTGCTATATCTGCGTAACTATGTATTAATTTCAGCTTGGAAAATTGCCTTCCTGAGATGCCAGTCGCTGCATTTGTTTTAAATAGTTCAATAACTGTCATGGGTTGCGTGATTGCCAAATATATTTTTCATGGAATGTTTTCTATATTTACATATTTGTTTTTGCAGCGCCAAACATATGCCAAATGTTGATGAATGTTAATACAGTCCTCAAAGAATAAATGCTATAATTGCCTTGCTAATATTCTATTCCTTGCTTGTTAAATGCAATTTATCTATATTAGATTTCGATTTTAACTTTAAACCTCACTTTAACCATTAAACGTAACTTTCTTTGTATATCTATTTAATACTATATAAATCTGAATAAAATTATTGGATCTATCTCTCTCAGGTGCTAGCCACTACAAGTTATTTAAATAATTTATTTACTCTTATGTATGATAGTTAATTAATTCTGTTTTATTACTTTTTTATATATACAGTAGAGTCTCCCTACAACGAAGTCTCCCTACAGCGAATTTTTCCCTATAACGAAATTTTTAATCGGAATGTTAAATAGCATTCAAAATATTCTCCATATAACGAAGTGGTTGTCTCCTATAACGAATTTTTTCAGACGTTTATCTTTTCGATTTTGATTGCTTTATTAATCGACAATTATCCAATTCATTCAAAAGATTGTGGAGAAAAGCTAAAAAATGTTAATGTCATTTTCTTTCCTCCTAACTGCACAAAAATTTTCAGCCACCGGATCTCGGAATAATTAAAAATTTAAAAATGCACTATAGGAAAAGAATCTTGAAAGAAATGATCAGTGCAATTGCAAAAAAATGAAACAGTTCAAGAAAACATCGATCTTCGAAAAGCAATTGCAGAACTTTATAAAGTATGGAAATTTGATGCAACTGCTAAAACAATCCGTTATTGCTTCAAAAAGGGAGGTTTCAGTAATCAGACAGATGACATTGATTCCGACGAAGAAGATGCGATCTTGGCCGACTTGAAAGAAAACAGTAGAAAGAAATGGAAGAATAACAGATGATGCAACTCTCTCCGACATTTTAGAAGTGGACGCAGAACTGTTAACTGCTTCATATCCTACAGATGAAGAGATTTTGAAAAGTTTAATGGACAACAATAAAGGCCAGGAACGTGACAGTTATTCCGAAAATGAAGACGTGATACAGCCAAACCCACATAGGCCTGAAATGCTACAATCATTCGAAACCATTAAAAGAAGTTTGCAAATAGAAGAAAATATGCCCGACTCTATTTTTAGCTCACTCTTAAAATGTGAAAATTTTTATCAAAATTTAACATAACGAAATGCAAAGTAATGTAAAATAGCGGAATTTTTCAAGTAAAATAAACGTAAATGCATACTAGTACATATTATTCTCTAAATTGGTGAATTGTCTTCACTTTTATTTACACAATAAAAATTAGTATAATTTTAACAAATTTATAATATATGTTACTTCATTTTTAATTAAAAGTCATGATTAAAGACTTTTGAACTTATCGCACCTAATAAAAGGTTTGTAACATTTACTTAAATAACTGCAAAAATCTCTAATCTCCGTATAACGAAATTTTCTCTATAGCGAATTTTTCAACTGGAACCAAGCGATTTCGTTATAGGGAGACTCCACTGTATTTATAGAGTTAAATTTTTATACTAAAAATATGCCAAATTTCGATGGGATGCCTAAGAATTACAAACTAAAATTGCTTTACTAAGGTGCTTGTTGTTGCATGTTGTATGTAAATTACCTCTATTTCGCTATTATGAACATTTTATGAATATGAATTCACTTACATCATGGAGAACATTGTATAATGGATATTCTTCAGGTATATATAATTACGTATAAATTTCAATGCAATCCTTAAAGAATTTTAGTTTATAATTATCTTCTTCTAGTGCTAGTCGCTGTATATATATAAATATTTTTTTTCTATTTTTATATGTTGTACAGAGGCTGTTCGCTAATTTTTAAACGATTTTTATGGTATTTACAGAGCTATTTTAAATAATTTTTGTGTTTTCAAAGTTCAACTTGATAACCCTTATTCTTAACAATCATTCTACAATGAAACTTCCATGACAATAAAGCCTTTTGTAGTATCCGAAGAAGTATTCTGTCCCATTCCTTTTGAATAGCTTTCCAAATTCACAAAAGGTCAACGTTTGTATAATGCGCTTTATAAAAGTCCAAAAGTGCAAAAATTCATGGATCATCAGGAGATTTAACAGGGATATCAGTGAATTGCTACTGAGGAGCCATCAGCGAAATACACATTTCTTCTTCTATTTTTTTTTTCCTTATAAGAAATAACAGTGGATTGCGATGTGTAGCTTCATGCTGTATCTTTTTGCAGTTCTACTGATTGATGGCATTGTGCGTGAAGAGATGGTATTTCATATTTGAAGATTAGGTATGAAATATGTTCCTGATAGAATGTGGAGTTGATCTTAACATTTTTCTCCACTCTCTTTACTTTTATTTTGAAATTATAAAAAAAACAGCAACAATCATAAATCCCTTAAAAAAAACTTTCTTTTAATTCTTTGAAACATGTTTTAAGATTTTTTTTCTCCTCTTTGATGATAATAAATTAATCTTTTTTTGCAGTCATTTAAATAGGCCCAAGCTTCATCTATTGTTACAAAAAATTTCATTTTTTTCCGGAATAATGCTTTTCATAAAGAATTCTACAGCGTGTTCTGCGTTAAACGTATGACCTTGGTTAAAGATGATGAACATTATATTTTTTGGTCTTTTTAAGTTTCAAATCAGTGTTAATCCATCGCTTCTTTAAAAGCGCCATTTTGCATCTGAACAAAAAAATCTTTTAGGTAGCACACGATAACTTATACTTTTAAAAATGTAATTGCTGTGAAAAAATTTTCCGCGCACAAGAGTTTTGCCTACAGCGAAACAAAAGGTCTAAAAAATGTGCGAACAACCTCTGTATAATTGATAATTCTGTTGTACATTGAATGTTTTGTATACATGCATATTTGTCTTTTTTGTGTTTAAGACATGCCAAGTATCCATGAATTTCGATGGAATTCCTGAAAAGTTATAATCGATAATTTCCTTACCAAATGGTGCTAGAAGTTGTTGTGTGTCATTTGTCAATACATTTTATGATTGCCAATTCTATTTTATTATGAGGCATTTTATTTATATTCAAACAAATAAACTTTTTGGCTTCAATTAACTTAAAGTTAGTTATTTAAAAGCTAAAATATCATACTTTTGTGAAATTTTCATATCTAAAAATATTTATGAAGAAGATTCATCTTCTAAAAATGCAAGTTAACATTAGTTTTTAGTTATAATTATGTGTTGTATGACTAATAATTCTTTTTGAATATGCAGGGTGTCCACACTTATCGTGGACCAATAGCTGATTTCTAAACCGTTAGAGATAGACATATAGTTTCAATTGGAAAATGCTTTAAATGAAGGGAAGAATTATAATGTGTGTTTCTTGAGTGAATAAATATATTCCTGAAATAGTTACGAATTCTAACTTTTTATACGGTCCCCCGGTCCTATCAGCGATAAGTGACCACGATAAGTGTATATATATTTTTTCTACCCTAAAAACACTCTAAATGTGAATGAATTTTCATGGAATAAATAGATATTGTTGGTTACAATTGTCTTGACAACATGCTAGTCTTTGAGTATAAAATGTAAATCGTCTATATATTTTATGATTGCTAATTCAATTTTTTTTATTTTGTTTATATTAATAGAAATAAATTTATAATTACTGAAATTTCAGATTCTTTTTCCTGTTTGCCTTCTTTGAACTATCAAACATGTTTCACAATGACATTAATATAGTTCTGAAGTTTTCATCTTTCTCTCGAAGAGTTGTAGTGTAGAATTAATGATTTATTTAATATATTTATTATATTTTGCTTATACTCTAACTTTGTTTACAAATAACCTAATTAAGAGGCTTTTTTTTATAAAGTTTTTGATATATTCTTATATTCCCAATATGCTAAACAAACCATCCAATTATTTTTCATATTAGTCAATTTCATTAATAAACTCCTCTCACATTAAAAATTCAAACATTTATAACTATTACAGACTCTCACACACCATTAATTTAACTGCCCTACTCAGCAAGAATAATAATCTAATAATCTCTGTTTAGCAATCAGTAAAATCTCATAAACATCAAATGGCAAGGTAAATATAGTTGCGTTGTGTTTTAATATATATTTAGATGTTATATTTTTAGCATTAACCCAGATTCGTTCCAAATAGTACCTACAATCAGTGTCATTAAGGTAGTGAAGAAAAGTCAGAGACCAAATTACTTTAAACTAACATATTTATTAATATCAAAACTAACCCTACCATCTTACAAACGTAATTCTCATATCTCATTTGCCTTATAATCATTGTTAATACATCACATAAATATCAAAATACAAACACTAAAACAAATAGGAATAAATCACAATAAAAAATACACGATTCAATATATCAAGTATTATTTATTACTTAGGGTCGACCCAGTGTAAACAAAGGGATTTTATTCTTAAACCTCTATCATGTTTAAAACTCAATCAAATTTTACTGCATCTTCTACATTAAATATATAAATTTATCTAATTTAGTATCTGCTCGTTATAAAAAAATTTCAAATAGTGGTCGCCAACAGTCTTAATTTATTCTTATTTTATCCTATCCTTAAACATTTTATTAATAGATTTTATGTCTATCCTCAATCTTTTCCACAATAAACATCCTATAACATACAATAACATGCGACGAATAACAAATAGCAATCAGCTAAATATACTCAAATGTAAATTAAATACACCAACACATATATGTTTTCTCATTTATTAATTTTCTTAACATAAAGTAGATTTATAAGAAAGTTTTATACACATTATTCTTCAATAAATTAATCTTCTATTAAATACATGTCAAACATATTTCAATTACTAAGGATTTACATTATCAAATATGATCTGCTCTATCAACGCTTATGTTTTCAAATTATTTAAGAGGGTTTAGTAAATTATTTCTCATCAATAGGCGATTACATCTTAATAACCAGTAGCTGCCTTTACACCTACACATAAGACATTTTGTAAACAAATCATTTATTTTTATTAAGTCCTAAAATTCAATTTTATATCATAATTCTAAGTTGATGTTTTGGAAGGATACTCAATTATAATATGGTAGATATGATCAAGCATTATTGTATTTAATAACATAATATTACGTTGATGACACGGATATGATACTTAATTTACAAACTGTTAGATAATTTCAAATATTAACATACTACAATAATTAACCATCCAAGTAATCAGAATGTAAAAATGAAAATTCGATATAAAAGAAAAAAACTTATCTTGGGCTGATTTTGCAGGCATCACGCCATATCGCATCTTCTGTATACAGTGGCGAATCCAGGGGGGGGGGG
>BGPR01002691.1:53890-123936 GCA_013235015.1 Araneus ventricosus
TAAAAATAAAAGCTCTTTATTTTACAAATATTCCAAGCAAAGAAACGTAGCACAAGTATCTTACAGCACTAGTAAAGATTCTAGCAGAGGACTACGAATAAATCTCAACACAGCGCTCAAAGGATTCTTGTTGAAGCTCACATGCTTGCTTGCTGATCAAATTCCTACTGACTCTTCTTGGCGAGCTTGCCTTTATACTTTTCAACAGGAAATGACTCATTAGTGGAAATGACGAATCTCTAGAAAGTTCATGAAACCAGTAGAAATAGGTTGAAAGTTCGAGGGTCTTCTAGAAATTGCTGTCCAGAGTCAAACTTTTGCCTTAAAAATCGCCAGAATGGTCTTAAGTTTGTCGTCCAAGATTAGCATCTCAAGAACAACTAGCTGTAACACAATACTATACAATATATGTTTTTGCAATATACTGCGAAGATATGTAGATACCTCATTTGTTCCAAGCTTCAAATTTTTTTTTGAGTAAGGACATTTTTCCGAGCAAAATCGAGTACTGTAAAGATCGTTAAGTTTGTGGATCACTAGGTTTCTCATATTTTTTTTCGCTGAAAAATCCGAAGGTCAACTAGTCTTGCTTTTAAAGTACCTCTTCATCTTCGTTTATGTAAACATTTCCGATCCGTCAGATCTTTGAATGAGAGGAGTCATCACTATAAAATTTTTTCTGAAGTAGTCATTCAGCCATCTGAATAGAAGTTCGGCAATTCTTGTCTTATTAGAGCGAGATGGTGTAGTACATAGCATTGTGCGACATTCTTTGTCTTCTGACCTGAGGCAGAATAATTTTTTCTTGGGTTAAGCCAAGGGTAAACTGCCACACATTCATCTAGAAATTAAAATGTTGAAAACTCTTGATTGCGCGATTTAGCGAGAAAGTAATAAATTGCTCAATAATTGAAAAGCATCTTCTTGATTCATTTCCTGGCCATTCACCAGTTCAGTTTCATTTACATATTCACTAAAGCTCATGGCGCTTTGTAGGATTCATAAGTAATCATCAATCATTTTTAATTGCACTCAGGATTTGAACATATAATTCCATTTCTTTGTACAGTTATTCGTGTTTCAACTACCCTTTTTATATTTCTCCATAAGTGACAATTGAAAAGAAACTCTTTTGGTGTTTTCAGGGTTCATGCACACTTTCTACAAAGGAAAATCAAGGACTATCAAGGACTTAAACCAAAAATAGGACCTCTAAAGTGCTAGAATAAACTTAACGATTGTCGCACGCATTTTTTCAAATAGTCTCATTTTTTCAAATTCAACCTATTAGATGATAAATTATAATATAACATAGATAAGAAGATACATTACAAATTTAAACTACAACAAGAATTCTTAAAAATATGGTTAATAAATTGATGAAAAAACAATGAAATAGTACATCAAATATAAATTCAATTTTACACCCAAGAATGTATTTAATTTCTTTCAATAATTGTTTTTTATGGATTCAGCGGTTGAATAAATAAATTTATGTCCTGACTTTTCAAGCCTCGATAACTAAATCATTTGCTTCCCCATTTGTTGGTGTATTTAGTTTTGAAAATTTTCTTTTGTTTAAAAAAATATTTCCTCCTAGAGCTTCTTCGTCTTTCTTTGGATCTTCCTTTCTAAATACTGCATGTTTTTGTCTAACATTTGATGAGCAACATACAGGACTTTCAAGGACTTTTTTTAAAATGGGGCATAAAATAAGGATTTTGAGGACTTTTATTTTAGGACTAAATGTATAAAAATGAGGGCTTTTAAGGACTGAGGACGCATACGACTGGATTCTTGGAGCCTTGAAATAGGGAAATGCTTTTGCCCTATTTATCGAAGATAATTATCAATTAATTGAGCTATTATTTAATGTCCTATTTTTGGGTGGTTTAAATTATAACAGAGTCAGTTCTTCCTTACATCATTTAAAACTGATGAAACAACTCCAATAGTTCTTTCAACAGAAGATCAAAATGAGGTAAATCCTTCTATGAAACTTGTAAACGAAAAGGATGATTTTTTTACAAATGACAAAGAAAAAGATTTTATTAAAAAAACTAAAAGTTCTTGCACATTATTCATTTAGTTTTTCACAAACTACAAAACAAAAAGTATAAAAAGAAGGCCGTTACGGTTGAGATTATGGCGGGTACGTCTCACCAGGATCCTACAGTTGAAACGATTTGTATTATAGTAAGAAAGAACTAAACAAGCGTTACATCGAATTTGCTTCTCAAGATGCTGATTATTATTTAAGATGATGAAGATAGGGCAATGACAGGAGTCGTTTGATGCAAACCTTACATGCTAAAAAAGCCTTACACTTTCAGGTAGGCCGGACAGGTGTGGGTTTTAAATAAAAAAAAAATCTTACATCTACATTTCGTTTTCATAGTGTACGTGAACGTTAGTTTAGGTTATATTTACGTCACGCTGCCTGCAGCAACACCAAATTATTTTGAACGAACCTTGTAATTTTCAACAGCGGTCAGGACACCCCCCTCTCCAAATTTCGCACCACGGTGTTAAATTTTTATCCTTTTAATGAATGGAGTTTTATGTTTATGAATATATATTGGAATTATTTTCAATTTTAATAGTATGCTTTGAGTTAGTCAGTTTGGGGAGAGTTTGTTTGGCCTTGTGGTCGATTTCATGGCCTTGTCATTCTGAGATTTTTAAACATTTGGAAAATTAAATTTATGCTATTAGGATTTTTATAATGGTTTTAATACCTACCTGTGTAGAGTTTGTTTGTGTTTATTGTCTGTGTCTGTTTTTTGCTGAGTGTGGTTTTGAGTTACATTTTTTTTGTATTTACGCTGCAATGCACATTGTATCTTCTGGGTGCGAATGCGCATTGATAATTAAAATTGGGAAGATGCATTGTTTTTCCCCCGGCAGATGGAAAATTTTTTGTACGTAAATAACTTTCAATCATATGCTGTTAGCATTGCCTCATTGGCCGGGTGAGCCATTATGTGAGGTTTGTGTATGTTGTTATGTATTGATTTCCACCCATGTGCGGGGTAGTATATATTATGAGAAAAAACTTTTTATAAATGCGAGGTGGGGCTGGCGTCATCCTGCTGTTGCTGGTCAGTTCTTCCCTCGACTCTTTAATGCCTTATTTGATAGGGTGGGCTACCAGGTTATATCACTAATCCTGCTTATTGGATTGCATTCACGTACACCCACAAGACGATTTTGTCACAATATACATACGTTAAAATCTAGTATGACTTGTACGAGCAGATTGCCGTGGAAAGAAATTGAGTTTTGTTTAATTCTCTTTATCCATTCTTTCCAAAGTTGTTTCCAAAAATATCCATTTTACCACTTCGTATTGAATAAACACAGATTATTAACTCACTTGGAAGCGTTTTCGAAAATTTTAATTAAATTAAGAGACAAAATCAGACGGGTTAATAAGAGTAAACTTGGAAAGTTATTGGTGGATGAAGTAAATGAAATTGAAAATATTGCAGATTTTAAGGAATTAAATCATGATTTCACACAAATTAGGGACATGTGCTCTCTTGAGAAAATAAAAAGCTGTATAGATTTGGCCATGTCTACTAACATCATCGAAAAATGTGACCAGTTAGTTATTGTGCGAGCTCTTCAAGTCATCAGAGAGTGCATGAAATATACAGTCGGCTCCCCAAATTTGTCCACGGAAACATCTGAATTATTACTTTCATTATCACATGACAACATGAAGGAAGTTGTCACCCAACTGAGAGATAGATTCACATAGGGTTCTCTTTTTATCAGATCTGAGATTGAAATGAACGGACAAAAATTTTTTATAAGGGTATAATCTGACATCGTTCAAATGAATTTAGCAATTACCAATATTATTCGTAAAAAAAGGCTATGATAATTGGAAAGTTACTGAGTAAAATGAGATCTTGTAAAGACGTAGATGCCATGAAATTATTTCTCAAGCACAATCACATATTCGAGATTTCATTTCAGAAAGAACTGGAAGAGGCATAAAATGTTAACTTAGACGGCATCGAACAGCTGGAAAAAATGTTCTTGGAACTAGAGACGGATATTAGGAATGAATAGAATGAAGTTTTGGAATATATTCGTCGAGTATAGGATTTAGTCCAAAATTTGCTCGTTAAAAACATGTCGAACGCATGCGGCACGTTAGACTGTTTAAAATCTGAATTACCAAATGACCCTGAGGATATAATACAGATTTGTACAGATTTATTTTCTCTTACCTCAGTCTCTGAAGAAAATGAAGATGAATCAATAATGAAAGAAAAGTATACGAAAATTCTGTTTCATAGTTGGTTTAGAAAAAAAGTGGAATCTCTGTTTCAAAAAATCAATTATTTTTCAGGACACCATAATTTTTTTTCTGAACTCCTACAAGCACAAGAAGCAATTCCATTAAAAAAGGATGAAATAAAACACTTTGAAAGTTTGATAACGAATCTCAAATATGAAAGAGATCAAAAATCAAGACGTGAAAAAGATATTTGTCAAGAAGTTTATTTTCTAATCCAAAGAGAAAAAACTAATCTGAAAGCTAATAAAAAAAATTTCGCGATTCTCTTAAGAAATTCATGACAATTATTCACTTTTATAACAAAGAATGTGCGAATAGATAAGAAACATCAATGCTTAGTTTTCAAGCAAAATTAGTCTCTAACATTACCATCTTATTCAAACAAATTCACATTTCAAATAAATGAGATTTTCCAAAGCATTACTTCTGAGTGGAAGAAAGATATTTTTGTTAGAGGAGAGGTCTTTTTAACATACTGATTTTCTAGGTTTTAACCTGAGAAAAATTAGATGGATTAAAGAAATCAATAAAATGTTTCACAGCCACAAAAGACGAAGGTTTCTAAACTGCTTTGAAAGATCATCTGAACTCAGAGATCAACTGTAGCGTAAAATCTCTTTATTCGTAAAGATTATTAATGATTATCTTGCAAATAACCTAGACTCTGAAAAATCGAAGAGTTAAAACAAAAAATTGAAACTACTACCCATGATTAAAATGCTATCATTAGATTTGATGAATATTTTAGGATGTTTACCAAATCATGTAACCCATAATGCTTACTTTATAGACAGAACGCCGCCTGCACCCCCGATTCCTATAACATAAGTTATCACACCAGTTTGGATGGGTGCAATTCGGATTAAGCAAACAAACCCCCCAAGGAACCCACAAGGCACCGCACCTAACACCGCCCCCCGAACAACTTTATTGAACATTTAAAAATAAAATACATGATATAATGAAGATTGTTGAAGTGAATATTTCACTGTCGATAATTAAATGGGAATGATTCACAGGCGATGTACATAGCAGGATACAGAGGTTATTTTTTAGACAGCCGTTATCCAGTAATAATCAGTAAGAATTTACGTAATCACTTAGTACATGGGAATGCTTTGTTTAGCATTGTTTTAGGGGATGACTTCACAGATACAATTTTAAACGCAGAAAAAATGTTAACGCATGATCTGCTGAAACTTGACCGACAAATAGGTAAAAAGGTAGAAAATGATCCTCAGAAGTTAAAGTTATCCCCTGACGGAGATTTTTCGGCAGTTAACGAACAAATAAAGCTTTTTCTTGCATTTGACTGAATGTAAAATGAAAGGAATGAAAGATTACCTTAGTAAGGGAGCAGATATGTTTGGAAGAGATCTGCGCTCGCAGACCTGTTTGCATTTTGGTGCCAAAGGATCTTGCCTGTAAATAGTAGAGTTTGTGTTAAAATTTAATCTAGATGTTTCTGCTGTTAACATCAATCTTCAAACCGCGTTACATGTTTCTTCACATGATGGTAGGTCTGTCATCGTAGAATTCTTGATCCAAGAATTGAATGCATCGGTAAATAGAAGAGATATAAACGGAAGAACGCCTTTGCATCTATTAGTGGACATATAGATATTGTAAAGTGTCTATTAAAACATGAGGCTGAAATTACATTCAAAGATAACTTTGGAAATGATGCGCTTCATTATGCTGGCATTCACAATCATATTGATATAATTAACATTCTTTTAGAAAAAGAATCGGGCGATGATGTTAACAAAACTTTTTGCCGAGTTTCATCCCTACATTTAGAATCAGAGAAGGGGCATAAAAATTTAGCTATAATTTTATTCAACAAAATAAATGTCAATGTCAGATCGGATTTGCGTTTTGTTCCTTTGCATTATGCTGCGAGAGGAGGCCATGCTGAAGTTGTGCAATTTTTAATTGAGAAAGGTGCTGATATAAATGCAAAAGGCGTCGATGGGATCACGCCTCTGCATTTAGCTCTAGAAGAAGGTCACAATACAGTAGTTGATATATTATTACAGCATGGAGCTGACATAAATGCAGCTCTCTTAAGTGGTCGGACACCTCTATCAATAGCTATTAAAGGAGGGTTTTTTAACTATATCATCATATTTACTTGACAAGAATGTAGTTGTTGATCACTTAAAAAATTCTTTCTCCAATCCACTCTATTTGGACTCTATTTGGAAGGCAGCTTCTACGGTCATCATGAACTTGTAGAAATGCTATTTCATGAAAGTGAAATTTGTTCTAAGATTTCAGCTCTGCATGTTGCAGCATACAAGTGTCACCTAAGCATCGTGAAACTTCTGGTAAACAATGAAAGAAATGTCGAGTATAATGCCAGTGGCTGTACTGCATTGCATGTGACTGAGCGTGAAAGACACTCAGACGTAGTTAATTTCCTGATTTTAAAGGGTTATGATGTCAATGCAAAAATCGGCAAAAATAAACTTCAGAAAAAGTCAAGTTGTGAAAATAAAGATATTTGGAATAATGCCACATCATTTATCGATGGTATATCACATTTGTCCTCACTTTATGAAACAGGCTCTGGTAAAACAGCCCTGCATCTTGGTGCTGTTATGGGACTCAAATACACTGCACGATGTCTACTGAGAAATCAAACTTATGTCTTCATCAAAGATAACACTGGTACTACACCATTAGAAATAATTGTTCAAAAGGGCATGTCACTCATTCTTGTAGAAGAAAGTATGCCTATTAGTTTCGCAGATTGTAATGATTATAATCTTTTACATTTAAGTGCAGAACAAGACAATCTTCTATTCGTTCAATTTTGCATTGAAAAACACTGTGATATCAATACCAGAAGTAAGCTGTTAGACACATCGGCTCTAGTTCTAGCATTTTCCGATGGTCATGACGAAGTTATATAGTATTTAATAAACCTGGGAGCAGATGCAGAAAGTACATTGTGAATATATCGTTAAGCAGAAATTCGGCAATCAATGCTGAAAATGAAAGAAAATATTTGCTGCTTGTTGTCAAAAATGGACACGAAGAAATTGTGGAATATATTTTACGCAGATGTATTGCAAATGGTACTTCAAAGCCTGAATACCATGAATATCCACTCCATACAGAAGAGTTTTTTTGGTCCCCTGAATGTGGTGAAAAAATTGTTATAATCAGAGAAAAGAGAATCAGATATAGAAGGGCTCCTTGTAAAGTCTATAAGCTCTCCGACAATGATTAGTTAGGTCAGGCTGGAAAAGGGATTTTAATTAATGCATCTCTGGGTTATCATTTAAAACTGCTAGAATTTCAATCTCTTATCACAGTTTTTGCGGTGTCCTTCCATAAACTGTTCAAACTGTATGAAATTGAATTATCGCCGTTTTTAATTTTTAAGAACATTTCTTTCTAAAAATTCTGTAATTTTGATAGCGTCTCGATTTGCTATATAGTCTACACTGTAAATAATGAACTCCAAAACGGTGCTATTCCAAACGGTCTTTTACCCAGATTAGAGTGAAAAAGTCACGGGGACCTATTATAGCGAAAATCGTATCCATTTCGGGTCCTTCAGCAAACGTCATTCCAAATAGTTATACTGTGTCACTGAAACAGCAAATCTATGTTATTTGGTCATTTACCTTAGTGATTTTCTATTATGCTTCACTAGGCCTGGAAATTGAAAATGAAACTTATCAGTGAGTGTCTGAATTAAAAAAAATTATTTCTACATGGGATATGTATTAAATTTCGTGTCCCTTGCCTTTTGAATTCCCTCCATGAATTTTTAGCTGTTAGTTTTGACTGAAAAATTCTACAATGTCTTGAATGGCAAAGATCAGTCAAAAAAGCATTCTACCTTTCATAATATGAAATAATTTACAGTACAATGGTTTGTGAAACGTAAATATGACAAGATGAGTAAGTAAGTCAAGATATTTTAATATTTGTTTTTAAAAATAATAATAATCTTAAAATATATAATATTCCACAGCTGTTCTGTTTTATTATTGTTGCTACTGTGAATAAATTATAGTCTTCTAAACATTTCTGAAATTCATTATTGTTTTATATATACAGTCAAGTCTTTTATAGCATTATCCAAGGAAATTATTCTGTTTTCAGCAGAAAACTTTGACATCGAGTATTGTCAAGATTTCATAAGCAGGGTATTTGTTCCTTTGTTAACAGCTTAAATGGAGCAATTGTATAGGGTATGTTTTCAAAAAAGTAGAGAATAAAATCAGTTCTCATAGGCTTCTTGAGTGTTCTGCGTTTGTATTTTTTAATTTATAATTCTAGCTAAATTTGTTTTGTAAAATTATTGTGATTTTTGTTTGTGACGAAACATGATTGATTTAAAAAATACTAATTACTATTTATAATTCTTTCAGAAAATGAATACTGACCCAAGAGGAGTTAAAAGAGGAAACTGCCTTGCAGAAAAATGTGACTGCTTATTATATGAATATGAAGGGAAAAAATGGGGCTAAATATAGCTACTGTTGCTGTTCGCCAACAAAACACCAAAAAAATAGGTAATTCTGCATTCCTATGATGCATTTGAATATCTAATATAATGCAAAAATTAAAATATTAATTTTCTTGTTTCTTACGTAGATGTGGCAGAGGAAAATATAGAAGACCACTCTGCGTTGATTAATTCTATCTTTGAAAGTGTAAATATTATTTTCTACAAAGCCCTATTTAAGATGTTGTTTTCATGGAATTTTAAAAAAATCGACATCAAATTTTGCGAGATTTTTTAATACTGTTTGCATTGAATTTTCTTTTAATTTTTATGTAGGATGGTTTTCAAGAAAAGAATGGATATATCAACCAAAACTTAGCTCCCATACCTTCAGATGTATTTATCGGTGTTGTGCCTAAAATTAATGTGACTTAGATCATTAGAGTTTGCCTGGCAAAAATTTCTGTGTATGCACACAAAAAATTAAAACTTAATTTATTTTTTTTGCTAGCAATAAATAAAATATAAAAAATGCTAATTATTTTTTACAGGAAAATACAGCGTTGGATGAAGTTCTTCCAGCTAGGAGTGGTCCTCCCCACTTAATCGCAATAGGAGATGTTTTGAAAAGTATTTCCTTATTTGCCTATTTATTTGTCTTTTTTGAAAAGTGTCAAATCAAATCTTCTTTTACTGTTGGCTACTTACTGGGTATTTAACGTACAATTCGCTGCGGAATCAAGAATGAACTTTCAACTGATGAGCTGTGCTATTTTAAAGGAACAGATGCTTGGGAAGCAAATTACGAAATGCAGTGGTGCTGTAGCTTGTTTATTGAAGCAGTTGAATTTGTAATTTTGTCCTCGATAAAATAAATGAAAATTTGTGATAAATGTTTGTCTGAATGTGTAATGTTTTCTATGTTTGGCTTGAAAAATAATCACGGTATAATTCATTATAGGTATAGCATTAGAGTATTTAAAAATGTTAAATTTTGACAATAGAACCAAAGAGAGGATTTGATAAAACTATTTGTGTAACCAAGTTCGGATCATGAATAAATTCAGCACACTATAAATCTTCTAGATATTTTTATATTTGTTTTTAAAAATAATAATAATCTTAAAATACATAATATTCCATAGCTGTTCTGTTTTATTATTGTTACTACTGTGAATAAATTATAGCCTGATAAAAATTTCTGAAAATCATTATTGTTTTATATATACAGTCAAGTCTGTGAAATCCACGAAGGTTAAGCCACAGGTTTGTTTACATTTTTTTCTTATTTAACCAGACTGTAAATTTGCAGTATTAGTGTAAGAATTAAAATGTTAAGTATTAGACTGCTTATTTAACAATTAAAATTATATTAAGTAAAATTATACAAATAAATAAATACTACAGTCGACGCTCGTTATAACGACCACACATTACAAAGACCATTCCATTATAACGACCAGTGATAAAATCCCCAACTGTGTTTCCCTATGCACTCTATGTTTTTTTACTTCCGGTATAACGACCGTCCAATGTCGCTTAATCCCAATGCAACGTCCGAATTCAATGGACTCTCTTCCCGGTATTTTCCCAAAAAGAACCTGTTTTTAAACCTGTAACTTGAAATGACCTTGATTATTGCATTGCCAAGCTTCGTAGATGTAGAATCTTCAGTGTTGCAGTTCAACTTTGACGGGGGGGGCGGATAGACCTAGAATAAAAAATGTTTCATTATTAGACTTTAAAATGTTTTTTGAAAGGAAATGAGAACATTATTTATCATCTTAACTGAAATGGAAAATTATGTTTCAAAAATCCATATGTAGACAAAAAAACCATTTCTGTTTTTTTTTTTTTTAGAAAGAATAAGTATTTTTTGTAAGTCCACCCTTTATTTTCTACTTTAAAATCTGTTCTAGAAATATATTTTTAATTGATAAAATTTTATTTTTAATACCAATGATAAAAAAATAAGTTGAGTATTTAGTTGGAATCTCTTTAAAAATCGCCTATTTTTACGGAACTGCTGAGCGTGCATTTGTACATTTTTTAATTATATCCACTATAGCGACCACTCGTTATAAATACCTTTTGCTGCGGGACGCAGAGGGTCGTTATAACAAGCGTCGACTGTATAATAAGAGATTTTGAAAGAAGTTTCTGGAAGAAATTGTACAGTTACAGTTTTAAGTCATAACTTTGCTTAATGGAAAGAATATTCTCAAGTTTTTCTTTTAAATATAAGTTTGCATGATAGGAATTCTACTGGATTATTCAGAATCGAATAAAGTCAAGCAGACAATTAGAAGCCTGTTGTATTTCTGGAAAAAATTTACCAAAGGCTAAAAATATAACTGTATTTTATTATTGTTTCATTGCCTTTCTCACAATTGCAAATAATTTATTCGATTCCCTGCCTAAAATTCTTTAAGATTTTATTTCTTTTACTTGTAAAATTCATATTTAAAATTACCGTCATATTTAATTTTGTTCTTAGTTTAATTATTAATTGGATATTTATATTTGTTTTGATGAATATCAATATTAATATTCTTTATAATACTGCTTAAAACTGATTATTGATGATGATATTCTTAATAATAAATTCAGATTATCTTAAACAGAACAAAAATAAATGACCCAAATTGTATTGTAAGAGTTCTGGGTTCCGCATTGTTCCGTATTGGAAGTTTATAATCTCTTTAAGACCCGAAATGGTTAAAAAATAATATCCAAAATGGGTTTATGAAGAACCTAAAATGAGTGAAATTTTAATTACACAGAGAACCAATATGGGTTTGTTGAAGAAACCAATTTGGGGTTTTTAATATACCCATTTCGGGTATATTTAAATTCAAATTTGGGTTTTGTAAAAACCCATATAGGTTCTCTGTGTATCCAAAATGGATTAAAATTTCACCCATCACGGCTGAAAATAAAAATGAAATGAATGTCAAAGAAGCTATACTCTGATATTTATTAATCAAAGTTGAAGCCTTTGAAACGACAAATGGAGTTTCGTTTATTTCATTACGAAAGTCGTAATACGCACCATAATGAAATAAACTATGAAGAATACCCGCTTTGCTCATTTGTGCTGCAACGTGAAGAGGAGTGCAGCCACGAGCTTCAACACTGTTAACATTCAGACTGTTTTTGATGAGAAATTCGTAAATTTTAGACTGATTCCCAGCCGCTGCGTAGTGCAGTAAACACCAGCCTTCTCTCCTCTATCGTCAATACCGAGTCCTTCGCCAAGAAACTATTCTATGATATCTTGATGCCCTTCACTTGCCGCTACATGTATAGGTTTGGCACCTGTGGAATCTCTGCCATTAATAGCGGCTCCTTTCTCTACTAAATGTTTGACTATTTGCAAAGATCCTAACACTGCAGCATCATGCAACAGAGTGTGATTATTGTGCCCTTTTAAGTTGACATCGAATTTAGAATGCGCCAAAAGTGTTTCCATTATGTCAAGATTCTTATATTTAATTGCTAATTCAATGGCAGTATTGTTTTCTGCGTCTCGTAGAGTACTGTCTGCTCAAGCTTCGATCAGAATCCTCATCATATCAGAATCGCCATTTATGATCGCAATGAAGTGGTGGGACTTCGACGGGCATATTAGGATCAGCGCCATTTGAAAGCAATAGTCGAGTTATTTCACAATAGACTTGTTTCGACGCAATTACGAGCGGAGTATCGAAGACATTAATGTCTGCGACTGATTCCTAGCCGCTGGGTAGTGATTGGATGAATCTTTACATTTGCTCTTCACTCGCCCCTGTTTTGCTCTGGGGTCCCTCTCGAATCATCAGTGTCACAATCTCAGACCTTTCCAAGGGCATCTATAGAACTGGCGCACATGCTTGGCCCCTAGTACAAACTCACCACTCACACTGATGAATCTTTACAGAGATACGAGATCCTCCTGGAAAAAAGAAATGATCTTTTCGGTTACGAAGATCAAGCCGTTTTGGCATAAGACATTCGACAACGTGTTTTAGGACCAAATAACGACACGACTCTAGATTCTCGAAACTGGGTAGCAAACATTTTTTTACTCGCAAGGAATGTATCACGAAGCATTTCAAATTTACTATGCGACCTTGAAGCGAGAACATCAGTTTTAGAATCAAATCAACCACACATTTTAGACACTCGGGCAAAAATTTATTTCATATATTTCGTTATGCTTTCTCCGATATATTATTGAAGTTAAAAAGAAAAATTACCTGATTGAATTGTAGCAATGAAAGAAAAATTAGGGCTGCTGAAGTGCATAAGAACTTAAGAATACACTTTCCTAAGTTTTAACACAATAACAATTCAGAACACACTGTCTTAATATGTCTGTCTGGAGATGCTGACAGCGATGCCAATTTTATACATTTTACACATGTTATTAGAAGAGCAATCTAATAAAGTGAAAATTAAAAATTGACTGATGTATATTGTCTGATATATGTGATATAATGTCTGTCTCGTAATAAATAACAATCGATTGAGTAATCGGGTTGCTGAAATGTATAAAAACTTCTGAATTCACTCTTCTAGTAAGTGTCATATGATTAGCGAGACTGCAATCAATCGAAATTTGTATGTTTGAATACATACAATCATGTAATAATAAATTCACGCAGCATCGTACCATTTTATTTTCGGAATCATTTTGTGCTCCTTTCATGAGGGAAATGGATGTGGCGTCAGAGCACAAATACGGTTTGCTGGTTTGTGGTAAGATTATATGCGCAGTTACATTTGCCGTATTATTGTAACGTCACATCACATGCCCATTACTGTCTTAGAATTAGAAAAAAAATCAATGGGCTATTTCTATTTGCCGATGGAGTATTTTATGCATTCTTTGTGTTCATGCATAATTCTGTATAAATCCCGGCGGAATGTTTGAAAAATTGTTGATTATATTTATCATTCTCAGGTGCTGGTCGCTGCATCTGTTTTAAATAATTAATTTATTGTTAAGGTAGGGGACACAAATAACGCCCACTTAAGCCATTATTTTAATCAGAGGACTAATTCATGTGCAATTTGTCGAAAAATTGTTCCAATTTATTATCTGGACTCTTATCCAAACACACACAGAATTACAACTCTAACACAAATTTAACACACATACCATTTTTTTTCAGCGAATGTGGCAATTTTCTTACTAAAAACTGTTTCTAATATGGCCTATGTCTAAAATGGATTTAAATAAAGTGTAACTTATGTTATGATTACACTTTCTTTATTCAATATGAAAATTAAGGCACAACAAAATTAAAAGTAATACAAGACAGCATGTTTATACTTTTTAGGAATATAATTAAAGTATTCTTTTAATACTTTTTCCCTAAATAAAACATCAAAATAAAAAAGAACTTAGGAGCATTATCAGGTGATAAGACATCGACCATGTATTTATTAAACGTAAAATTTTAAAAAATATAGTGCCCCTCTAAGGGCTAGGGCGATAATGGGAAAACTCAAGTGGGAGATATTGGGAACAACCTTAACCTCAAACATGGCGGTACCACTCTTCGGAATCGGATCGCAAACTAAACCAGTGGGAGTAGCCTCCCCTAAACTTTCTCGTATACTGCACAAAAATTTGTCATTTCCCCTCCCCTTGCGTGGATAAAAAAAATCGAACCTACTGTAATCCAGAATGGAACGAATATCAGAAGGTTTTTCATTGCAGATTATAGTGATTGTAAAATATTTAAGTGAAGAATCATATTAAAAGAGATGCCTATGTATTAAAACTTAGCAATATTTATTTTTCATCACACTCCAGCAAGATCCGCTATTATACGAGCGAGCGAAAACAAAACAGGAGATAAAACATATCTATCACAAATTCCGTCTGAAGGACAAAGTGACGTAATCCTCCCGCTTGGTACCAGAGATTGCTAAGTACGCATGCGCATGGAGATCAGTTTTGAAACGAATGCTTAACAAGTATGCGATTATACAGACCGATAGACAGTCAACTCTTTGACGGATTTTGCCCAAAATTTTATACGGACCTACATTCATGAGGATAAATCTTTGTACCAAATTTTATCCATCTAGCTATTCAAGTTTTTGAGTTATAGTGTTCACATGACCGCGGTCAAACAGACAGACAGACTTCCCGTTGACGGATTTTGTCCAAAATTTGATAGAACCTACAAATTATGTTTAAAGACCACATACCAAATTTCATCCCCGTAGCTCTAATAGTTTTCGAGTTATCGTGTTCACAGACAGACATAATTCCAAAATTGAGTTTTTCGGACTCAGCGAGGTCTAAAACGTGGAGATTCGTCAAAATCTCGAGTTCGAATTTTTTGACGATTACAATACTTTTTCTTTGTATACTTCGTATACGAGAAAGTAAAAAGGAACTGCACCAAAATGTAGCCAATTATATTCACTATCACCACCTCAAAAGATATAACATTATGACTTGAACTTTATTGATTATACTAAAAGAAATGAAACATGATAATTAATTCAACTTACCCGAAATCAGAGAAAACAGCGCATGTTCAAATGGCTTCCCCAAACATTTGCTGAAGCGGGAAGCTTTGAAGATCCGGTAGTGGCCACCGTATACCACTAAAAATTAAAAAGAAACCGTGGTATGCGATATTAGGAACGTAGGCAATATTTAGGCCTATATGTTTTATGATACAAACTTTTATTTAATTTGACTTGTTTCATGTTTGGAAAGGAACTTCGTAATCGTTTTCTGATTCGCTTTCTAATGAGCTACGTTTTGAAATTTTATACACTTACGTGCTTCGCTGACAATACACTATTTTAATATTTTCCGAAGTTAGTTAACAGTTAATCAACTAATTTAATTAATTTATTTCCGTAATATTTTCGCAATCTGATAGTGATTTTAAGATAAATGTAAATTTAAGATTCCATAATATTTTGAATAATGAATCGTAAACTAAATGCTAAAACGTAGAAAGTAAATAATTAAAATCAAGAAATTTCTACTTTTTAATACGCTAATAAAAGTGTGTATTTAAAAACTGTCTTTATTAAAATTATTATTTTTAATTTTATTTCATAAAGAAAGATTTTGTATATACAACGAAAAGTGCCTGGAAGACGGCGAACATTTTTATTTTTAAAAAAAGATATTTTGCTAGAATATTGTGGAATTGTTTAAAAAATTAAAAATTTTCAATTCTATTTAAATGTTACTGATATTTTATATACTGTTTTTATAATGATTATATGTTAAATTTTAATATATATTAAAATATTTTAAGTTAAATTTGAATAAGTGCAATTAAATATATAATGATATGTGATTTCTAAAATTATCAATAAAAAATTATATTTTTCGTTCTCTGTATTAATTTTTCCCTCAATGTCTAGAATTTAATACTTACACGGAAGAATATAATAGAATTTGATACTTATACTGAATACCGTTTTCCGCCAGGTGGCGCTGTAAGTGGTTTCAGCCAGTAGCGCATAGTCGCTTTATCATCCTAGACACTTGTCTTATGAAGATACCTGCAGCCATTCGGTAGTTAAAAGGGTGGTAAGGGACTTTTGTGGGCATCCTGTATATGTCTTATGCAGATATAAATTGCAAAACCCCAATAATTTAAATCAGTAAAGTATCTTTAGTTTACAATTTTGCTTCTAAAAATCATTCCAGAAGAAACACAAGATGAAATATATAATTGTGATCTATAAAACTTGAAAGGGTAGAAATACAGTACATACAATTAATTCCAACTTAAATGCAGATTAAAGATTCATCAGTATTTACCGATGAATCTTTGCAGAACTAAACTCTTCTACTGAGTGAGAGAAACACGAAAACAAACCAATTCAAAATTATTTTTTCGAAACAAGTACAATGTTAGGTTGAGAAAACAATTTCTAAATGTTTTGCTTTCGAATATTTGAAATTATGTTTATGAAAAGAAATAAGGAAAAGAAAGAAATAAGGACAATTTTGAGTCTAACAGGTTAGAACTTTTCTACCTGACGCCAAAAGAATGAGTAGAGACATATTTGTTATGATTTGATACTGGGGTTATTATAAATAGATTAATTAGATGCTATTAACTTAATCAGAAATCCCAGCTTCTTCCTTTGTCTCATAATTATTTTTATTAATGTAAACAATTTATCACTCAAAATTCGACACAAAGAAAAACAATATTAATTTAAAAAATATAGTATTAAACTTTACTTACTGTACAGATATTTGAATGAAAATATTCATTTTTAAAAAAAGATCCCAGGAAGAATACGAAACGATCATGAACCAAAAGTCTGTAAAGGTTTCTAGTAATTCTACCTCATGGACGTCATGGGACATCTCCTAATGGGGCAGTGGCAAAGCATTCTCCTTTTGCCCGGAGAAACACAGCAACTCATCGTGGCATTGATTCAACAAGACGTGGAAGTACGATCGTCGCGATTCATATTTTACAGTGAAGCTTTGATCACGAGGGGACCGTCCACAAAGTGATGAAGAAGAAAATGATTTGGGTTCACCCCATTTCACTGAAAGCTGATAATGAGTTGCAACTTTCATTAATGTTTTTTTTTTCCTGTGCGCAATGCTTACATATATTTTGTTAAAAACAGCATGTATATTCGGGAAGAAATAATGATTTTCTTAAAAAATTCCAAATGTTTCCGCATGTTTTTTGTTTATAACATACAGAGTTTTCAGCCAAACTACACGAAACTTACAAAATGCAAGACAATATACCATAAAAGCACTGCATTAAGATTTGAAGCAAATACTTTAAATAATAAAGGAAATATATAAGTATTTGTAGTAAATAATTTTTGCTACGCATGTGCGAAACATAGTATCGTTTTCAGTGGCGTGCGGTAGTTCCAAAAGCTACTGAAGCAGTCCGGCTTATCTTGCAAATAATACCCATAGTATTACGCACAAAATCTTTACAAATATACAGGGTGATTAAAAAAAGTGGAACAATTTGAAATATTTATTTCTAATGAACGATAATAGATAGAGTCACATACGATACATCACTGAATAGAAGAAAGTTCAAAGTTTTATTTCGTGCATTCGGATAATCCAGGTAAAAGCGGACGTGCTGTGCGCCCCCTGAGTCACGCGTTACACGTCGAGGCGGTAGTCGTACTCGTTCCACGCGTTTTGTAGAGTCATCCTGTCAATGGTCATCAAAGGTGCATGGATCCGTTGTCGCTGTTTTCACAAATGGCCGATGATTCCAGGGATTTTGTCTTTCAACAGGACGGAGCACCTCCTCATTGGAAAATACACATTCGTTTGTACGCGAACGATGAACTTCCGCATCGCTGGATTGGGCGCACCAATAAACTCGCTTTCTTCCCTTGCCCCCCAAGTCACCTGATTAAACGCCTTGTGATTTCTTCCTTTGGAAGAACATTAAGGGCCTTGTTTTCATACCCCCACTACCAAAAAGTACATTAGAAGATCTAAAGAATGGATCAACATTCTGCAATGATGAAAATAGACAGGGTGACGCTTCAAAATGTGTGGAACGAGTTCGACTACCACCTGGACGTGTGTCGTGTAACCCAGGAACATTAAGGAC
Source organism: Araneus ventricosus (assembly GCA_013235015.1). Lineage (NCBI taxonomy): Eukaryota > Metazoa > Arthropoda > Arachnida > Araneae > Araneidae > Araneus > Araneus ventricosus. Next base: position 72,261 of record BGPR01002691.1, read on the forward strand.
CTTGTTTTTGTACCCTCATTACCAAAAAGTACATTAGAAGAGCTAAGGAACGGATCTACATTCTGCATTGGTGAACATTGACAGGATGACAATACAAAATGTGTGGAACGAGTTCGACTATCGCCTGGACGTGTGTCGTGTGACCCAGGAACATTAAGGACCTTGTTTTTGTACCCCAACTACCAAAAAGTACATTAGAAGAGCTAAGGAACGGATCTACATTCTGCATTGGTGAACATTGACAGGATGACGCTACAAAATGTGTGGAACGAGTTCGACTATCGCCTGGACGTGCGTCGTGTGACCCAGGAACATTAAGGACCTTGTTTTTGTACCCTCACTACCAAAAAGTACATTAGAAGAGCTAAGAAACGGATCCACATTCTGTGTTGGTAAAAATTGACCGGATGACGCTACAAAATGTGTGGAACGAGTTCGACTATCGCCTGGACGTGTGACCCAGGGGGCGAAAAAAACATTTGCAGAATGTACAGAAAACTTGATGAGCTTGCGGTTATTTTTATATATCACTCATATTTGTACGTGTAATACTTTTGAGCATGTAGCGTTTTGAAAATGAATGAATCTTTTATAATAACCCTGTATATGATGCGTCTTCATAGTCGCATGCATTCATCCTATAAGACCACTTAAGGACTGCTTATTCGAAAATAATAGAAGCGCTTATCGCTAGAAATTACGGTAAAAGGAGCATTTCATATAAAACCTACTTCTAAAATAAAAACGAAACCTAAAATGAGCTGATGTGAAAATATTTTTGTTATATTCAATGCAAACAAAATGAGCATTTGAAGATAAGAAAAACGATGAAATACGCTGACCTCTAGCGAACCATTATTCGAAGAATTTTTTTCTTAAAATCTTTTATCTAACAATTCATTCTCCCATTTTCGTTACTTAACTCTGATAAGATATTAAAAAATAGAGATAAATCAGCTGCACAGCAAGTATGTAGATATGCTATTTCAAGGCCTACTTCACCCTTTAACAACTTTAAAAGCTCTTAGTCATCTCGGTGTGTGAAGAAATGTTTGATACATACTTTTAAAAAATGGATTTTACATTCTAATTTTGCATTAAGTCTTTGAAGTCTCACATTAGTTAAACAATAATAAAATGCAGAGGATGTTGCGTTTGCATTTGTAGATATTATCAATGTGTCGGATTTGATGTTTTTTTAAATTCGTACAGAAACTTATTTTTTCAGTCGATGCTTTTGCAAAGGCATCTTTCATAGAAATTGACTTTCGTAAGTATTTTTCTCTTCAAAATAAAAAATAATTTAATTTTGTAGAAGTATTTTGAACAAAATTCATTAAAGATTATCATTATCTGGTCTTTATTGATTGTAAACAAGTCCTGCTTCAGCTTTATTGGATAGCTATATACAATTCTTGTATTCTATATTTAGATTGTATAGTTTTAGTAGAACATTTTCTACTACAAAATCTGTCAGCAGATGTGATATTTGTTCCTCCTTCTATAATACTACTTTGGATTATGACATTTAATTGACAATTCATTTGTAATTCGAAGTCATCATTGGTGGTAATACTGATAATAAATTTCAGTCAGAGTTGGATAATATGTTATTCAGGAGTGTAGAATATGACATGATTTTGATATTTTTTTTATATTATATCAGTGTAACTATTCATTTGTATGTAACTTATTATTTGTATGTAAAATATTATTCAATGTGTCGGATTTGGTGTGAGTTTTATATTAGGGCAGAAACTTGTTCTTACAGTAGAAGCTTTTACAAAAAGTAATTTTTCAAAATAAAAAATAATGGGAAATGTATAATTGCACTTCAATTCAGATAGTATGCACTTGGTACATGGAACTATAATTCGGATACTTTGCACTATAATTCGAATACTTTGCACTATAATTCTGATACTTTGCACTATATTTCGAATACTTTGCGCTATAATTCGGATACTTTGCGCTATAATTCGAATACCTTGCACTATAATTCGAATACTTCGCACTCAAAATCAATTTTTATGGCATAGTTTCAAAAATTTTAAACTGGGCAGATTGCTAACTAAAAATAGGAAATAAAAAATATACATATTATAAAAAAGTTTATTAGCAAAAATGAAAAATGTTTAAAAAATATATACAGCACGAGTGAAAGTTAGTTTTGGCAACAAAAGTAAAAGAACATAATTGAGAATAAAGAAATTATAAAAAAAATAATGCAATACTAAACAATGCTTATTGTATTAAAAGAGAATCCTTGGCTCTAGCGGGCCGACCTCTTTTACGTTTCTGCCCAAGAGATGAACATTTCGATTCGTTTGGCACTTTCTCCAGCCCCATACGTATTAAAATGCCTAAGCTATGTTTACGAATATATTTTTTGCAAAAACAGGACACGAATATGTAGAAACAGAATCGTTACTGCCAAGGATAGATACTGTCACTTTCCATACACAGTTATTGTATTCAGTTTTATATACATCATGTGAGGTCCGTATGAGATATACCCTTTCATGTGAATGGACCCCTTCTGTATCTATATTCTATTTAAACTGTAAAGATGGCAAATAAAACATAGATTGGTTTCCGTTCCTTTCTTTTAAAATTTTGACTTCTAATTTTGCCCTCTAAATTTGGTTTTGTCCAAATCATTGTGGGGACTTACAAGCCATATTACATACGGTTTCATGTAAAATGGTTTGTAATTCGGGTTAACTCGATCACGTTCATTTGACAATTTTTTCACAATCCCATTTCAAACACTTCAAGGAACTGACCAACAGGGAGACGCTCACGAAATGTATGTTCCTCTTTTATCACCACATTGCTTGCCTCAAATCCATTATTGGTAATAGGAAAATAATTCCTAGTATCTATATATCAATAAAATTTCTGATAAGCTATCAAATTTAAAGTATTCTGTGAGTACTGCGATCTTGACAGCATTTTTTTCCTCTCATTTCATTAAAAATAATACACCAGTTATGTTGAAGGTATCGTCATCGGAGCATACATTAAAACATTCAATATCTTTTTTTCATCTTTGTCTGTACTACCACGTAGTTTGCTATTAATATTTTTTACTACATGAAAGTAGCACGTCAATCGTCGGAAGGGTCAAAAACATTTCTGAAGCTATTAGTTATTACACTGCTGGCATCAGTCAATAATTTTTTTAAATTCCACTCAGTTTCATTCATTTCATAGAATGAGTCTTTCACACAATTAAATCGTTCTTCCGCTGGTACGATACGGAAGTTTGGAATAAGGGGTGCCAGCTCAGGTGTCGTCCTCGTCATCCGACCGCGTTTGAAAATTAGTAGATTCGTCCAAAAGTAGTCCTCGTGTTGCTTCAAAACGGATCGTTAATATAAATAAACTAAAATAAACACAATGGATTTAAATTCACACCTTCAAAAGTTCTGTTACTTTGAGTTTAGTTCATTAGTTTATTTTAATTATTATCCTGTTTTTCAAGTAAAACGAGGATATTTTGGGACGGACCTCGTCATTCTGAACCGTGGGCAGATGACAAGGACAACACCTGAGCTGGCACCCCCTCTCCAAACTTCCGCACCACACCAGCGGAAGGACGTTTGGCCCCATACTATGATTTGACGTGCAACAGGCACAATACACGACAGATCTTTAGTGGAATCGGGTTTCGAACCTGGAGCCCTCTGGCTCCGAGGCTGACAGTTTAACACTAGACCAAAGCGGACTCATTTCAGCTTGAAAAAATACAAAAAATAGGTATAGAAGCAGCGATATTGTCGCATAAAAAGCTGTGCCAGGACGCTCTAACCTGGGTGACAAAAATCGTGCTATTCTAAGGACATTTTCACAATTTTTCTTTTTTTTTCTCGTGAAAAAAAGCAGTGCCAGAACGGTGTTGCGGCTCCACTGCACCCCTATAGAGAAGCAAAGATGCACTGTGCACACGCACGAGTCGCGGCAATGTACGGCGCAGAGCCATTGTTACAATAGTTTAGATGTAAATTCACGAAATTAAATAAATTACGCCTACCTCAGTTTCCATGGGCCGGGAGCGCTGTTGAGAGCTGGGGATCCGCTTTCTGAAATGGAATTATTGAATCCATATTCCAATGCAAAGGAAGAGAAAGCCACTGAAACGAACACGTCTTTATTTGATGGTGGCGAAATCGCACCGCTTATTTACATTCTCCCCGCGCAAGCGTCAACAAACTGTTGCCACTCAACTACAACAAAGCAATGGTTATTTACGTGCTGATAAAAGTTCTTTAAAAATATACACATTAAGAAAAGTTTGATTATATACATAATTTCACATTCTAGAGAGTTCGAATGTTCATTTACACATACTATTTGTCTTTGGGTTATTTTCCCACCAATTCTCGAATAATATTCAAAAGAGTCTGGCTGAAGATGCCTGTTCTGGATTGGTGGAAAAAGTTCAAGCGTCCAGCTACGTCACTCGTTGGAAGAGGAGTCGCGACAGCCATATTATCAATCAGCCAGTGTTACTAATTTGGCGGATAAAATCACCGGCTTTTACTTATTCTAGGACTTTTTTCCCCTCTGAGATGGTAAATCCTCAAAAACAGGGATGATTTCCCTATTGGCAACACTCCAATCAATGCAATGTTGCCGACTGCAAAAACTATGTTGTATTTAGTTTATTCAAAGTAGAAACATCTGTATTATAGTGTTAAGTAATTAATGCAAGTGATAATATTTTTTCTTGAGTGCATCATATTTGTTCAAAGTTCAAACATTTTTTTTCATGCTGAATAAATTTAATTATAGTGGAATAATTTTTTCGCGTGCAATATATTTGTTATGAGTGCAAATTATTTTTATCAAAGTGAATTTGATCCAAATTAAAGTGCAAATAATTCTCACCCAAAAATAATTGGGATATATGTTAATGAGAATTGGAAATAAAATGTTAATGTTGGTAATAAAATAAATGTTGGGAATAATATGTTAATTGGGAATAAAAAATATTGGGATATATGGATAATTTGTTATTCAGGAGTGGAGAATATGACATGATATTTGTAAGTATTTTTCACTTTTCAGAATAAAAAATCATTGAATTTTGTAGAAATCTTTTGAACAAGGTCCATTTAAAACTGTCATTGTATGGATCAAAGCTTCCTTGATTGTACAATAAGTCCAGCTTCAGAGTTTATTTTATTGTCGCATATATTTCTTGCATTTTACATCTATTTATATTGTTTTAGTACAACATTTTCTACTACAAAATCTCTCAGCAGATGTGATATTTATTCGACATTATATTATACTACTCTAGATTGCAGCGCTTAATTATAAATTCATTTTTAATTCGAAAACATCTTTGCTGATAATTTTTTTCCTAAATATTAGTTGGAATTGGATAATATGTTGTAAAAGAGTAGAGAATTCAAAATGATTTTGATGCTTTTTAAAATAGCATTTAAAAGTAGTAACTATTCATTTGTATGCAACTTAACTAAATATTTGGTTCTCTAACGTATGTATATATGAAAGTTTTAGAGATGCTTTGAAAAGTTATTAGGTATTGACTTAGCATTCTGAGGAAAACTGAAACTTGATGTTAAAATGCTGTGACAAAACTAAGCAGACGCACTTACTTATGCACAGTACAAAAAAAGTACAATCAGTAAAAAAATGGTAATTAATGCTTAAAAATAATAACAGATTTCAAAGTGTGAAAGCACATAAAGAGAGTGTGAAATCGTAACTATAAAATTTTTTAAACATTTATTGTATGTTATCTTGCTGTAATTCCTGATATCCTTAATATTATTAATCAGTTATCTACTGAGGCGACCCCTGAGGATATAAGTAATCTCATTTTGTTTTTGATTTAATACAAAGTGATTGTCCTTATAAAATTCTGGCATGCAAACGCATTTCTTCAAAAAATAACTTAATTATCTATTTATGTCGTTTTCTTATTTCACAATTTTTGTTTTTTAGTCGTTTTAAATTAATAAAATACACTAGGGAAAAATTAAGCACCGTTTCGTAAAATGCCAGAAATTTGCAATTGATACAAAAGCTATGGTTTGAAATCAGTTGTGGAGACTTGTCTAACATTCATTTGAGTATCATACACAATTTACACTGGAGATTCAGTCACGAAGGCATTTAGGGGACCAACCATCAATTGCTGAAGACGAAAAGAGATTTCGGCTCACCCTGTTTAATAGAAAGTTGAAAACGGCTTAAAACTTTCATCAATAGTTTTATTTGCTATTCACATTGCTTACATGCATTTTCATAAAAATAGCATGGATATTCGGGAAGATATAAAGGTTTCTTTAAAAAATCCCTAATTTTCCTAAATGTTTTTTGCTTATAACATGCAGAGTTTTCATTCAAATTATATGAAAGTTACAGAACACTCTCGACAATATGTTAGAGAATCACAGTATTGAAATTTGAAGTATATACTTTGAATATTAGAGAAAATTTGAGTATTTTTACTAAAAAGATTTTACAGCACATGTGCGAGACGTAGCGTAATAACTTCAAAGCCATATATATAGGGTAACTTATATAAAAATTCGACTTGAATTCCGTAAAAATCAGAAAGTTTTCAGCATTTTATTGAGGTTAATTTAAATTTCTCTTTGAGAGAAGCTAATTGTAGAGAGTTTCTGCACAAACTGATATTTTATAAAATTGAATCTTCGAATGGTTATCGACGGTTCAATTAATCAATTCACTTTAAATAATGTATTTAATTCACAAGTGTACATGGACTGGACATGCAGGATATTCAATTTTCCTAAAATTCTATCTTATTTTTCGAAGATTCAAGTTTCAAAAGTATCAATTTGTGGTAAAACCCTCATTACTAGCTTCTCTCAAAGAGAAATTTAAATTCACCTCGTTGAAATGCCGATATCTTTTTGAATTCTATCGGAATTCAACTTGAATTTTTATATAAGCTACTTTATATATATGGCTTTGAAGTTATAAAGAAAACATTGCGCTACGTCTCGTACATGTGCAGTAAAAAATTAATTTGTACAAATACTCATTTTTCCTCCAATATTCAAAGATATACTTCAAATTTTAATTCTGTGCTTATGTAACATATTGCCGAGTGTTCTGTAAGTTTCATACAATTTAAATGAAAACTGTGAATGTTATAAGCAAAAACTATGCAGAAAAATTTAGGACTTTTTAAAAATACCTTTATCTCTTCCCGAATATCCATGCTATTTTTACGAAAATGCATGTAAGACATGAGAAGAGCAAACAAAACCATTAATGAAAGTTTTAAATCATTGTCAGCCTTCTGAGAAACGGGGTGAACCGAAATTTCTTATCGTCTTCATTAATTTCTGATTGGTACCCTAAATACCCTCGTGACTGAATCTCCAGTGTAAAATGTGTACGATACTCGATTATACGTTACACGATTCTCCACAATTGATTTCGATCCATAATTTTCGTATTAATTGCTAATTCCTCGCATTTTACGAAACGGTGCTTAATTTTTACACTTTAATATTGAAATATGAACATTTTTTTATTTTTTATGTAGTGAAATTAAGATAAGTCTTCTAATTACACACAATGGAGAAATTTTGAAGAACTCCAGTACAAAAGAATATTCGGTCATTTCCATCAAAATAATGTTTTACCCTCTGAACAGTTTGGCTTCAAGGAGATTCATTCTACTGTGCATCAGCTCTTAAGAGTTTTGAATATCATAAACGAAGCATTTAACCACAAATTTATAATAGGAGGTGTTTTTCTTAACATAAAACGTGCCTCTGATAGGGTGTGGCACAGTGGCCTCATCTTATTAAACTTGAATTTCCAAAGCACATCACTTTGATTATAAAACAATATCTTTACAAAAGAACCTTCAGAGTCTTATCTCCATGAAGAGCTATCCGACATCCAACAAATACGTGCAGGAACGCCTCAGGGCAGTGTTCTCAGTCCTCTTCTTTATTCAATTCTAACTTACGATTTTCCTCAGTGTCACCATATTAATACTTGGCTCAAGGCAGTACAGAAAAACAAATTTCTAATAACTCTACAAAAAATTTTTAATTCTCTGGAAGAATGGTTAGAACTTTGGAGAATTGCTGTTAGCACAGATAAAAACTAAGGCTATTTTATTCAGAAAAGTTCATAGCAGATTAACTTCAGATTTTCGTGTTCGAAAATCGAAATGAATCTATAACTGAGGTTTATAACCATCTTTTATTTTCTACAAGCAGCACATCACAAACACGCACAAGAACGAACATAGAACACAACTTCATATGAATAGCGATACAAAACCCATAAGTGGCGCGCAGTGCCACCAGGCGAATAGCCTTGGTCTTCAAGGGTTTCAACACCATTTGAAACTTTGACTCTCACAACTGTTACATAACCATCTGAGCCTTTAATTATTTCTTGGATTCTGCCCAATCTCCATTTATATGGAGGTAAACCTGAGTCTTTAAGTACAACCATATCATTTGGGGTTACATTATTCTTGGCAAACTGACATTTTTTTGTTTCAACATGAAGATTATTGAGATAGTCACGTTTCCAATTTTTCCAAACTTGTTGGAGCAGTTTAGTTATTTTTTACCATCTTGACAAATAATTATCTGATTTCTCAATTAATTGTGGCTCTGCAATTGAAATTATTGGACGGCCAATTAAGAAATGTCCTGGAGTTAAGGGGTATAATCATGAGGATCTGTAAATAAGAATACCTGTAAATAAATAAAATACCTTCTAGTTCTGCTGTTAAAGTTAGAAATTCTTTAAATATGAGTTTAATTGAACCTACAGCTCTCTTTAAATGGTATTTAAAGGATTTGACTCATGACTCCCACAAGCCTCCAAAATTTGGAGATCTTGGTGGAATAAATTTCCAGTTAATACTTTCTGTAGTTAAATAGTTAGTTAATTTATCATCAGGATTACTCATTAATTTTTGTAATCTTTTTAATTCTGAGTTTGTCCCTACAAAATTCCCTGCGTTATCCGAAAAAATGCGTGTACATTTACCTCGTCGGGTAAAGAAGCGTTTTAAAGTTGCAATTAATGCATTAGATGATAAATCTGTAACTATTTCAAGATTTATAGCCTTTGTGGCAAAACAAATGAAGACTGCTATATAAATTTTTTGAAAAGTACCTTTGCGTTGACCCTTATATTTAATTAAGAAGGGTCCACAGAAATCAATAACACAGTTTGAAAATGTTGGGCTGGGAGTGACTCTTTCAGCTCGCAAATCTCTTAATAATTGATTACAACTTACTGGTTTGTTTTTGAAACAAACAATACATTCATTTACTATTTTCCTAGCAAAATTCCTTCCTCCAACAAGCCAAAATTCTTGTCTGACAAGATGAAGTAAGGTTTGGGGGTCTACATGTGAAAAGATTCCATAATTATTTTTGTAAGTCTATGATGAGCGGGAAGAAGCTTAGGATGTTTCCATCCTGGGTTAATCTAGTTTTTTGCAAACGACCACCTACACGAAGAATATTATCCTCATCTAAAAATGATGCTAAATTTTTAATTTTACTTTGTTTGATATCAAGACCTTTTGACAAACCTTTAATTTCTTCTAAAAATGCAGAAAGTTGTACCTCTTTTTACCATGAAGTTAGAAGCTTCTTTGATTTCACTTATGTTTAACTTACCATTCTTCCGTTCAGTAGGATTCTTCAAATTATGAATAAATCTGAAAATATAACTTACAATTCGACAAAGTTTCCAAAAACTGTTACTCAAATTTAAAATATCACTAATAGAATCATTAGAATAATTACATATCAACACTGATTCACAGGATGTTTTAACTTCATTGAGAAACTCATTATTTTCCAAATCAATAGTTTCTACTGGTAAAGAAATATCTGATTTTATGAAAGTTGGTCCATGAAACCACAGTGTATTGTTCACTAAATTTGTGGCTGATGTACCCCTGGAGATTAAGTCTGCTGGATTGTCTGCTGAATTTACATGTCTCCAGTCATAATTGGGACACAAGGTGTTGATTGTCTTTACACGATTAGATACATAAGTTTTTAACTTTTCATGAGGAGTTTTTATCCATGCCAAAACGATAGTAGAGTCAGTCCACATGTAAATGTGATTAATTGGTACCTGAATAATAGAAATCACTTTGGAAACAAGACGAACCAACAGCAATGTTGCTGACAGTTCCAAACGAGGAGTAGTAGTAGCCTTAATTGGACACACACACTCTTGATTTGCTGCAGAAAATACTGGTTTGCACTTCACCTGATTCATTTTTGGAGCACAGATACAATACGGCGACATAGGCCTTATCCGAAGCATCACAAAAACAATGCAAATGTATTGTTACTGGATTAGTGATGATTGCACACCTCGGAATTTCTAACTTGTTCACTGCTGGTAAGTCCTTTAAAAACTTTTACCAGTCATTCAGATCATTGGGTGGAATTGTGTCATTCCAATTTAGCTTTTGCAACCAAAGTCTCTGCAGAAAGATCTTTGCACTTGTTATTACAGGACCAATAAGACCCAAAGGATCAAACAGTCTTGCTATCTTTGACAGAACTTCTCGTTTTGAGAAATTGTCCTTTAGAATTACTCACTTGAAAGGGGAAAATGTCCTATGTTGGACTCGCTGCATTCCATGTGTTTTCACACTGTTGGAGTCTGATGGAAATACATAATCTAGATTTTTGTGGTCATACAAAAGTTCAGGATGGTTTGAAATCCATTTGTGGAGTTCCATGCCTCCCTTCTTTAAGAGTTGAATTAATTGATGTTGTAATGCCTTAGTTTCTTCTAAATTATTTGACCCACCTAATATGTCATCAACATAAACATCAGTAAGAAGTGTTGCAGCTGCTTGGGGCAAAAAACCTCTTGAGACAAGCAATAAAGGCTTCACTGGTTAGATCTGTCACTAATTCAAAATGCACAGCCTTTGTGACAAAGCATACAAATATTGCTACATACATTTTGCGAGCAGTTATTCTTCTTTGAGCTACAGGTTTGACTAAAAGTGGACCTATAAAATCAACACTACAGACATTAAAGGGAAAGGTAGGAGTAATTCTCTCTGCTGGAAGATTACCTATAATTTGATTAGCTACTACAGGTTTATTTCTAAAACAGGTAATGCAATCGTACACAATTTTTCTAGATAAATTACGACCATGAATTGGCCAAAACTTCTGTCGAACTGCACATAATAAACCTTGAGGACCTACATGTAAGTTTTTAAGATGGAAATAAACAAAGATAAGTTTTGTTAATCTATGAGATTTAGGTAAGATAATAGGGTGCTTTTGATTATCAGTTAAGTTGGAGTATTCCAAGCGCCCTCCTACTCTAAGAATTCCATTAGAGGATGAATCCATGAAGGGATTTAAATTTCTTAAATTACTACCCTTCGGAATAGAATTTCCTTTTCTTAAGGCAGAAATTTCCTTTGAAAATTCTCTTACCTGAACTTCTTTTATCAAGTATTCAGAAGCTACCTTTAATTCATCACCTGTTAGAGGTCCTGACCTCAGTAAATGAGGATTCCTGCTAATGAAAATAAACCTAAAAATAAAACTCATAACACGAATTAGTTTCAGATAACTGTTAGTGAAGTAAACAATCAATAAAGAGTTCCTTCTCCTTTGCATTTAAAGTTAAAAATATGGGTTTGGAAGTCTTAATTTCACTTAAATAAACATCATCATTAGAGTTTGGAGTACTCATAGGCACAGGAAAGTCTGCTTGCAGGAAGCTTGGACCAGTCCACCAAAGTTCATTGTTACAGAATTTTTCAGGGGCTAGTCCTCTAGATAGTACGCCAGCAGGATTGTTTCCGGAACTGACATGAAACCACTGCTCTTTCTTGGTCAGTTCTTGTATCGCTGCAATCCTGTTTGCAACGAAAGTTTTAAGTTCCCATGGTTCATGTTGGATCCACGCAAGCACGATAGTTGAGTCAGACCACAAATAAATATCGTTGATTTCCAGTTTGATGGCACATAACACGCCTTTCACTAATTGCTCTAATAAAAGCGCAGCACATAGTTCAAGCTTTGGCACTGAAATGGACTTGAGAGGAGCTACACGGGATTTGCTGCACAAAAGACGCGCACAGTTTCGTTCACCAGCTGAAGATTTAAGATACACTACTGCTCCATAGGCTCTCTCTGATGCATCTGCGAATCCATGGACATCTAATTTTTCGGGAAATTCTCATAGCACATGTCTTGGAATACACAGTTAATTTATTGAATGCAAGGAGTTCAGAAATCTTTCCCACTCCTCGGCTTCTCGTTCAGGAAGAGAATCATTCCAGCCTATCTTTAGTTTCCAAAGTCTCTGTAAAAAGATCATGGCGACAGTAATTACTGGTCCTAGAAGACCGAGCGGATCAAATATCCTTGCGATGTTCGATAACACAGCTCGCTTCGTATTTTGTGGACCAGGGAGGACTTTGAAGGAAAAGCAATCTGTGAGATGGTCCCACAGTATTCCTAAAGCATTGATTTCACTGGAACACGAAAAGGAATATTCTTTCTCCTCTGAGATATTACTTCGTAGATTTGATGCGTTTGTTCTCCATTTGTGTAGTTCCATGCCTGATCTAGCAAGCAAACGAATCAACTGCATCTGAAGCTCTCTCACTTCTTCTAAACTGTCACCTCCTGTCAGCACGTCGTCCATATAAAAATCTGAGTCCAGCACAGTCGCAGCCAGGGGAAAACACTGTCCTTCATCTTTCACTAGTTGATGAAGCACTCTAGTGGCCAAGTACGGTGCACTAGTAGTACTGTACGTTACCGTATTTAATTTGTAAGTTTTAACGGTATCATTTTCATCGTTTTTCCACACAATTCGTTGCAAGTCTCTCTGTTGCGGATCAACCAGAATCATTCTGTACATTTTACGGATGTCAGCAGAAAAAACAAACTTATGCTTGCGAAATCGAAGCATAATAGAAAATAGATCCTCTTGGGTAAGGCATCCGTTCATTTGTATGTCATTTAGTGATAGGCCATTAGAGCTTAATGCTGAGGCATTAAACACCACTCGTAGCTCAGTAGACGTCTTATCAGGTTTGAAAACCCCATGATGAGGTAAATAATTACTTGGTTCGTTGTTATCAGTAACTAACTCCATATGACCTAGAGCTTCATACTCCTGCATAAAATCTCTATACAAAGATAAGAGCTCTGGATTTTTTGAAAGGCGTCTCCACAGTGAATTTAAATTACCCAAAGCCGATGTTTTGGATTCACCTAAGCACTCAGGATCTTTTTTCAGTGGTAATTGGACTACATACTGACCCTCTGAGTTTCTAGAATAAGTTTTAAGGAAATGTTTTTCACATTTCTCTTCCTCAATACTCTTAATTGGTTTTTCAATTTTCTCCAACTCCCAAAACTTTGTCATATCCTTATGTAAGTCTTCTAAGTTAGCAATTAACTTACATTGAATGACTCTACTGCTTTGGTTTCCGGTCACATTGAGACGACCACTAGCCAGGAAACCAAAGACAGAATTTTGAAGAATTAATTGAGAATTAGGAACACGACACTGTCCAGGTCTTAGGAACTCACAAAAATATTCGTTACCTAAAAGAAGGTAAATTTTTCCGGGTTTATGGAAGTGGGGATCTGCCAAGGTAACGTTTGGTGGAAGATTAAGGGCTGAAATGTCCAAACACTTCGAAGGAGTTACTCCAGTTATTTTAGGCACCACAAGAAAGTTTATTTTTTTAATGTAATCTCCCTTACGATTAGATATATCTGTTTTTAATTGCGTTTCTACTCTAATGGATGTATCATTTAAGCAATAAATCACTGCATCTGTTTTTTGCCTTTCAACCCCCAATAGTCCAACTAAATGTTCTGAGATAAGATTACAGCAAGCGCCCGAGTCAAGAATTGCCTTCACTGGCAAACTTTCCCCTTCGCTATTTGAAATGAGCAAGGTTGCCGTACTAAGGAGAACACATTTCTCTGCGTCGTTGTAACTCGATCTCTCCCCCAGAAGCAATGGGGATCCGAAAGAGGGGTCATTGTTCGGAAACATCTGGAAGGTCTTCGCCGCTGGGTTCAGGGAGCTGTGGTTTGACACTTGTTGACTAGGCTCTAAATTAACCTCATCCCTGATATTTACTGATGTAGTTCCGAAGCTGGTCGCGTTGCTCCCTTGATCGAAATGAATCAGAGTATTATGGCGCTTAAAACACTTCTTACAATTTCCTTTTGAATTGCAAATTCTCGCATTATGACCCTTAAAACAGTTGAAACAAAGACTTTTCTGCTTAAGAAATAGAACTTTATCATTTACTGTTAGTTTTAAAAATTCTTCACATTTATAAATAGCATGATTATCATTATTGCAAAATGCACATTTTGGTTTTGAATTTTTCACATTAGAAATCACCAGACTTGTATTTTTTGAATATACGTTGAGCTTTAAATTAGTAGGAGTTCTAGAGGATTGAGACGTGCGCGCATAGTTCTTTAAAAAATCGAGCAACTCTTTTAAACTTGGAATTTCTTTACTTTTGTTAAATTCTCGTTCGAACCATAATTTAGATGATGCATCTAATTTTTGAAGAAGCATGTAAACAAACATTACCTCCGCAAATTGTTCCACCTCATAACCCAAGGTCTGCAAGGACCTGACGCACTCGTAAGTGGTATCTATAAGATTTAAGACAGACGACGCGGAGTCATTCTGTAAGGCAGGTATGGACATAAATCTTTTTAAATGCGCGAACACTTGATCTCTTTTGTTAGAGAAGCGATCTTCTAATAATGTCCATGCCGTTAAATCGTTCGCATCTGAGATGGTAATAGATTGAATCACTCTTGACGCGTCACCTGTTAGTAGTCCTTTTAAATATTGCAGTTTCATCGATCCGGTTAAATTTTCATTATTATGCACACTAGCTTTAAAAGATCGCTAAATGATAACCAGTCCTGGATGTTTCCGTTAAAGGAAGGGAGTGACAGCTTGGGAAGCTTCACATTTTCACCATTTGAATGCTTTGACATAGTATCACTGTTTGGCTTAATTAATTGCGAATTTATAGACAGCCAAAGTTCATCTATGTCCTCTTGAATTGATAATTGTTCCTCAATAAATTTGTCTGTCTCTTCATCCTCACAGTTAGATAAAATGTTATCAAAGATTTTACTTAAATCTTCCGAAAATTGTTCACATTTTTTGCTATATAGTTGAATTTCAGCTTCGTTTAATTTATCTTTTACTTTATCCTTAATTTTAGTGACGTTACCTTTTAAGGATTTTTTCTTGTTTAAAACACTTTTTGACATTTTAATGAAAAAGTTTCTTGTACTCACGCAGTTATAAAAGGATCGCCACACAAGAGACAACGTAGTTCAGTGGGCACATCAACACACACGAATATGAAAGAGCATAAGAGTTCTTCACACACAATTGGATTCACATATATCCATAGGTCCGAGCCATTCTCCGGCTCGACGGACCAAAAATGTTTGGGCGTTAAATGGATAACTCATGATTTACACAAAGAGCGGACTGTATTAAAGTTAAATGTCTTTATTTGAGCTAGCGAGAGCTCACACACACCAAGGAAGGATTACACAACAACACACACGGAGATACAAGCGTCCATCCGGGGATTTTACCCCCGGGGTTGTAGGTTGAACTCGGAGGGGTTGCTAGGGGCCGACAATTTCGCCCTTGGCAATGTTTACAAATATCAAGCGAATAAACTCACACTACTAAACAGTATGGAAAATGAAAACTATAAAAGAGTGATTATCTGCTAATAAATAATATTGTCATCGTATCGTCTTGTCTCGCCAATCGTGACCATGCGCGATGCGAGAGGCTCTCCGGGCGAGTCCAATATTGGGCACTAAGGGATGTAGCTTTAGCGCCAGAAGAGATTTCGCTGCACGCTACACCCCCTCGTGTGCAATAACATTGGACTTGCCCACCTCGGCGCTAGCCGCTTGCGATAGAGTTAAGATAAGTCAGTCAGCTGTCAGTCCCTGTCGGTGTTGCCTGTTGTGTTAGTGAGCTAGCGCTGTTTTATTTATGTTTTAAGTTAAAGTTTATGGCGTTCTCTGTTAAAATGCCAAAACGGTCGTATAAATTCACCGAGGATTTACAGAATGAATTCCCTTTTCTGAATTCTTTTCTTCTTGGTACCAGGTATGTACTGGTAACCAAGATCAAGACGATAGAGTTAAATGTTCACATTGTAATTCTGAGTTTTCGGTTGCTCATGGTGGTCGATCCGATATAAAAGATCGTTTGCATTCGAGTAAACACAAAAAGAGTTTAGCATGTGCTGCTAGCTCATCAAAACTGACCAGTTTTTTTAAGACTGCGAGTTCTAATGACAAAAACTTGGACTTGGCAGCGAAAGAGGCGACCTTTGCTTACCACACAGCAAACCATAGCCTAAGTTTCAATTCGAATTCTTGTTCATCAAAACTAATTTCTAAGTTTTTTGAACCTAAATTCTCACTCGGAAAAACTGAGTGTGAGGCAATAGTTTTAAATGTCATAGCTCCTTTAGCTCAAGAAGAGCTTAAAGAAGACTTGACCAAGTCAAACTACGCATCTATAAGTATGGATGCATCAAACAGAAAGGATATAAAACTTGTGGCAATTGTTGTGCGCTACTTTAATCCTAATTCAGGTGTGCAAGTAAAGCTGTTAGATTTCAAATCTGTGGCGGGTGAAACATCTGAAATTCTTACAAATCACTTATGCTCTGTCCTGTTGCAAAACGATTTGAACAACAAAGTAGTTGGCTTTTGTGGAGATAACTGCAATACTAACTTCGGTGGTGTGAAAAGAGCAGGGCAAAAAATGGTTTCCATCGACTCAAGAATAGCCTAGGACGGGAAATCAATGGAATCGGATGTGGAGCACACATTGTGCAAACTGCAGTAGATAGTCTCCTAATCGATATTGAGGCCTTACTGGTGAAGATTTATAAATACTTCCACTTATACACAGTCTGTGTAACTAAAGTAAAAGAATTTTGTGAATATGCCGAGATACTGTACCGTAAACTCATTCAACACGGGAACACCCGGTTTCTATCAATGATGCCCGCGCTGGAAAGAATTTTACAGATTTTTGAAGGTCTTAAAGTGTTTTTTAGACCAAGAAATGTGCCCATCAACAATAAAACACTTGTTTACTGATTCAACGGGCGTGCTCTACTTGTGGTTTGTCCACGGACAGCTTGCACAGTTTAACAAGGCCATCCTGGGAATGGAAAAGGATAACACTACAGCTTCTGAGGTTGCTGAAGCTCACAAAGCTCTCAAAAGAAACCTGACAGAAAGAAAGGCGTCAAACTTTATCGACAATTTCTTAGTGATTTCTTCTTAAAACCTACCATTTAATTTTCTTCAATGAACAATTAAACTTTTGAATATTAAAAATTATATTACATGGGGGGACATAAAAATTTTCGAAAGGCTTAAGTGGGATATGGTACAAAAAAGCTGGGAAATACTGATTTAAAATCATAAATCATTAGATAAAAATAATATAAAGTATAAGCACACAAAATGCCCAAGGGGCCACAATTATGTTCAGTATAAAGGACAAATAAGGTAAAAAACATAATTGCTTTTAATTTCACACTTCATAATAATCGTAAGAGAACTGAACAATTTATAAGTTACAATAAATGTTATACAATCCGTCAAAAAAGTATCCGAACGCTGCTCTTTATTCCAACACTAATTATCGCCCAATAAAAGTGTAAATGTCTGCCGTCGTAGAAATGTGTCCTCTGTTAGTTTATACAATATTTTTTCATGCAAGAGGTCATCTTCATATTTAGATTTATACAAACTCAAATTTTCAAATGGCAACCCTTAATTTTGAGTACATATTCAGATTCTCCAGAATAAATTAGCTCGAATACATATAAAAGTTTATAATTTTGAGTAAACGGTTGATGAGTTTTGAATAATTGAAATTCCTAATATTAAATGACCATGTCCGTTTTTTCAATATATTTCAAAATACAATGAATCTTTAACAATAATTCTTTTTTAATATTAAAATACTTGATAAGCAAGACAAAAGTTATGCATTTTTTTAAAAATGGAAGTTTATTTTATAATTTTTATTAATTTTAAATTTATAAGTTAAAAAGTTTTGAATAGAAACTTTGTGTTTCTATTTGATTGATACCAATCAAAGGAGCATGATCTAAAACCTCACTGCTCAAAATTTCAACCATTTCCGTCTAGCAGTTTTTAAGATATGCAGCAATAACCAAAAGCGTTCAGAGCAGCCTAATTTTCACTTTTTTAAAGGGGTATCTCAACTTTACAAAGGATTTGCTGACAGGAAAAAAATCTCTGAAATCAAAGCATATCTTCCGATGTTGCTTTAGATTAAGAAAAATTATTTTGTTTTTAAAATAAGTGTAAATTTGAATAAGAAACGAAAAGAAAAATAGATACATGTAACAGATTCTACTCCTCTTACATTTCAAGAAGCATTGCGTTGAAGCCACTAAAATATAAAATGATTGCTCTTTATGGTTGTAGAAATGTTTTGTAAGTTATTAAATTGAAAAAAATGAAAAGAAACAAAATTCTGTGTTTGAAAAAAATGAAAAGAAACAAAATTCTGTGTTTGAAAAAAATGAAAAGAAACAAAATTCTGTGTAGAGTATGAATTTATATCTAATTAAATGTATGAATAAATAAAACATTATTCAATGAAATAATATAGTAACTCCTTGTGTGTGAATAATACAGAATTATGAGACTTGGACAAAGTGTCTTTTTTAAAAATTAAACAAAAGCTTAAAATGTTTCGATAGATTAATAGCTTTATTTTAAGACTATTACTGGTACAAAGCGATTAAGTATAAAAAATTAGAAGTAAAAAATTCTTACAAATTATTTTAAATACCGTTTGGTGGAAACTATTGGTTTTTTTTTTTGTGTGTGTGTGTGGAAAATCGTTTGCTATCGTTCAAAAACATACACTTTTTTTGTTTAGTTTATAGAAGAATATTTCAGAAAATAAGCTCCTGTCTTTCATTTCTCAGCTGCCCAAAAAGTTTATATGTCTAAGATTGTTTTTCTAATATTAATCTTTGATATTATTCAGAATTTTTGATTATTTTACTAATATGCAACGAAAAGTAGACAGTGTAACGAAAATCCAACTAATCGATCTTTATCCATCTGGTTTCTCATACAGACAAATAAGTTGCCAGCTTGAAATCAGTATATTCACGGTTTCGTTATGGATAAGAAAGTAAATAATAGATTGACATGTCGTTAGCAGTGTCATAGATTCTATACCATGTCGTATTAGTACAGTACAATTAGCCTAAAAATCGGCCAAACCTAAACATCCAAAAAGAAAAGCTCTCTCCAGTGCCAAATTATTTCATACCCTCCCCGTAGTAAGTAGCAAAAAGTCACACGACCTCGAGCGTCGGGTTTCGGGGGGAGGTGGGTGAAATGCTAATTTTTCACAGTTTTTCGAAGATATCTCGAAAATTATTAGATTTTCAAATTACAAGTGATTTAACAAATTAAAGAGCGTAAAATTCTCTACAAATACATACTTTTATTTTTCTTCCCGCTTTAATAGTTTCCTAGATAATGGGTCTGAAAGGTGGCTGCCGTCTCTGCTTTCCACCCCCTTTTTTAGTTTTTGCTGAATATTTCGAAAAATATTCAATATTCAAATTACATGTGATTTTACAATTTTAAGAGCGTACCATTCCCTACAAATTGATACTTTGTTTTTCTTTCAGCTTTAATAGTTTCTGAGATAATGGGTCTCAAAGTGTATCGCCATCTTGGATTTCATCCCCTTTTTTTAGTTTCTCTTGAATATCTCAAAATCTATTCAATTTTTAAATGATATGCAATCAGAACATTAAAGAGCGTAAAATTACCTACAAATGTTTGCTTTTATTTTTCTTCCAGCTTTAATAGTTTCCTAGATAATGGGTCTGAAAGGTTGCCTCTGTCTTGGATTTCATACTCCTTTTCTTAGTTTTTCTTGAATACCTCGAAAACTATTCATTTTCAAATTACATGTAATGCAGCAAATTGATGATCCTAGAATTTCCAACAAATGCATGCTTTTATTTTTTTTTCTAGCTTTAATAGTTTTTGAGATATGTAAGAAAAACTAAGACGGGGGGGGGGATAAAATTCTAGATGGCGGCAAATGTTGAGAGCCATTATCTCCGAAACTATTACAGCTAAAACAAAAATAAAAGCATGCATTTGCGGAGAATTTTACGCTCTTTAATTTTCTGATTACATGTAATTTGAAAATTGAATAGATTTTCAGATATTCAAGAAAAATTATAAAAGAGGGATGAAATCCAAGATGGCGATAACTTTTGAGACCTATTATCTCAGAAACTATTAAGGCTGGAAAAAAAACAAAAATATGCACTTGTATGGAATTTTACGCTCTTTAATTTGTTAAATCAATTATAATTTGAAAATAGAATACTTTTCGAGATATTCAGAAAAAACAAAAAATGGGGGATGAAAAACAAGATGGCGACGCGAGCTTTCCCCCCAGGTTCGGGGACTTTTACTATATTCAACAAGATTCCCCTGAGAACATTTGTACCAATTTTAAAAACTATATGATTTTTTTTTTCCTTCAAACCCTTCGTTTATTGTGTTATCAATTAAGATTTTTATAAATTTATTCGTTTTGAGACCAATTATCTCAAAAACTATTAAAGCCTGAAGAAAAATCAAAGTACCAATCTGTAGAAATTCACACGCTCTTCAATTTGTTAAATCACATGTAATTTCAATATTGAATATTTTTCGAGATATTCAAGAAAATCTGAAGAGGGGAGAGGAAATCCAAGATGGCGGTAACCTTTGAGACCCATTATCTCCAAGACTATTAAAGCTGGAAGAAAAATAAAATTATGTATTTGTAGGTAATTTTAAGCTTTTTAATTTGTTAAATCATTTGTAATTTGTAAACTGAATAGTTTTCGAGATATTTAGGAAAAACTGTGAAAACTTACCATTTCACCCTCTTTCCCCCGACGCTCGAGGTCGTGTGGCTTTTTACTACTTACTACGGGGAGGTTATGGAACAATTTGGCGCTGGAGAGAACTTTTCTTTTTGGATATTTGGGTTTTGACCTAATTGTACTGCACTAGTATGCAGCAGGTCATTGATAGAAATTATAGCTAGACTTCTTATTAAATTATAAATAGTTAATGACTGATATATTTATGCATATAAAAGTTTGCATTGTTTACCTGTTATATTATTATATAGAATATAATATATAAAAATATTATATATTTTTTATTGTGTTTTAATTTAAAATCATGTAACTTGAATTCTTATTTAGTAATATTTCATTTCCCCAAATGGTAAACTTTAAAAAACACCAAATATTTTTAGAGAACATTACTCTATTAACAGCTGAAATGAAAATTTTTAACAGGGTGACCTATTTTTTACGTTGGCATATATTGAAAGAGCCCTTAATCGTTTATCTTGTATATCTTCGGTTAATTTGAACCGATTTACTTCAAATTTTGTATCGGGCGAATTTTTCTTATGCAAAATCATTTAAAAGATAAATAATTGGGGGCTGCCATTGGAAAATTTGAAAATGACTCAAATATAAATATGTATATGTCCCCTTATAGAAATGCAGTTCACATATTTTTAAAAAGGACATACTCGCAAATTGAATGACATGATTTCCTTGAATTTTCTTTTACAGATTACAACCTAAATAAATGAAATTTTGTGTAGGTCTTAAATTATAATTTAATTAAATTTGGACCAAACAGTCGACGGGATGCGGTCCAAAATACATACTCGTTTGTTTTCACAACACGCCGAAGATAAACATAAAAGTCTCCATCTTATGAAAATATACGGGAAGAATCGCGGAGAGAGCATTCCCGCTTTTTTTCTCTACTTCATACTGTGGATTCATCACCAATTAAGAAAAGTTAAAACGGTAGTCATAGCTATAGTGAAATATGAAAAATTTGTTGAGTCATATTTCACTATATCTGAAAAAGAGACATATTTCACTACATCTTAAACACTGGATTCATTTCTCGCGCTCAAATTGTATTATTTACCAGATTATATGTTGGATTTCTTACCTAATTTGCCAAGTATCTTTTTTTCATGAAATCTATTCATAGAAAGGGGAAATAAAACATTTGAAGAAAATGACTGAAATGTAATCTATTGAAAAAGTTCCAAACAATAAGTTTATAATCAAGCCAATCCATGGGAAGACACATTAAATGACAATGTAACTGCGCATGTCATCCAAACCTGTATTTAAATATTGAACTCTGTGACACACAGTAAATGCGACTGTCCCATGATATCTTTCGCTGTGGAACGAAACTTTGTTTATCTTTTGAGTAGAAATGAATTTAATAAAAACAATTTTTTAAATTATCCTTTTATAAATGTACTAAAAGTTAGATTTTTATCATTTTTCACTTTTTACTTTCTCGTATACGAAGTATACAAAGAGAAAGTATTGTAATCGTCAAAAAATTCGAACTCGAGATTTTGACGGATCTCCATGTTTTAGACCTCCCTGAGTCCGAAAAACACAATTTTGGAATTATGTCTGTCTGTCTGTGAACACGATAACTCGAAAACTATTAGAGCTACGGGGATGAAATTTGGTATGTGGTCTTTGAACATAATTTGTAGGTTTCTATCAAATTTTGTACAAACTCCGTCGACGGGAAGTCTGTCTATTTGTATGTCCGCGGTCAAGTGAACGCTATAACTCAAAAACTTGAATAGCTAAATGGATAAAATTTGGTACACAGTTTTATCGTTATAAATGTAGGTCCGTATAAAAGTTTGGACCAAATCCGTCAAAAAGAGACATGCAAATTGCATATTCAATTTCTTTTAATCCGATTCTCATGCGCATGCGTATTGGTAGCAATCTGTTATTGTTGTAAATTTTATTTACAACAATAAATAATGTTTTCAAGCATCAATTGTTAACAATTTTTTTATTGTTGTAAATCAAACCGATCTCATTATTTCAGCAAATCTTTTATTCACGCGCTTTTGCAATTGTTACCGTTGTGGTAGTATAAATTGTTTTCTTGGGAATTCAATTGCAAAGCAGAATTTTCGCTTTAGTATTCATTGCATTGCCTATTTTATCGCGCCTTCTTCAAAGTAATATTTTTTTGAAACGTGGCAACAGATATTTGATTTCAGGTTTGTTTGTTTTTTGTTTTACTTTCTCGTAAACGAAGTATACAAAGAGAAAGTATTGTAATCGTCAAAAAATTCAAACTCGAGATTTTGACGAATCTCCCCTTTTTAGACCTCCCTGAGTTCGAAAAACACAATTTTGGAATTATGTCTGTCTGTCTGTGAACACGATAAATCGAAAACTATTAGCGCTACTGGGATAAAATTTGGTATGTGGTCTTTAAACATAATTTGTAGATTTCTATCAAATTTTGGACAAAAACCGTCAACGGGAAGTCTGTCTGTGTGTATGTCCGAAGTCATGAGAACACTATAACTCAAAAACTTGAATAGCTAGATGGATAAAATTTGGTACACTGTTTTATTGTCATCAATGTAGGTACGTATAAAATTTTGAGCCAAATCCGTCAACGGGCTGACTGTCTGTCGGTCTGTATAATAGCATACTTGTTCAACTCCATGCGCATGCGTAAATGCCTGTGCAAAGAAGGGATACTCCGAAAACTTGGCAGTTTGCCAAAAACCAATTCTGGCGGCGAGATTTTGTAAGGAAGCAAACATTTAGGGCCTCTCGTTTTACTTGCGTATTGGAAGCAATCTCTGCGCATGCGCAAGCTATTCTCCTGTTTTCTTCTCCGCACGCGGAACTTGCATTGCTAGAGTTTGATAAAAAAAATAAATATTGCGAAGTTTTAATACATACGTATCTTTTTGAATATGATTCTTCACCTCAATATTTTACTATCACTATAATCAACAATGAAAAACCTTCTGATAGTCATTGCATTCTGGGTTACAGTTGGTTCGAACTTTTTATCAACGCAGGGTGGAGGGAAATGACAAATGTTTGAAAAGTATGCGAGAAAGTTTAGGGAAGGCCACTCCCTCTGGTTAGACTTTAATTCCTAATTCATTATTGCGAATATTATGGAATCTCTTGGAATGAATTAACACATTTTTAAAAATACACTTTATTAGTGTACTAAAAAATTAATTTTCCCTATTTTAATTATTTTCTACTTCTTAGTCTTTAATTTATATTATGTATTTATTAACCAACTTACAATAAATAAAACAAAAACATATGAATAAATTAAGCAAAACACACTAAATTTATAAACTCATTAAAAAACATCAATACAATTTAAATTAGATTTACTGTACTAATACTAACGAAAATAAACAACGCTAAATAGAAATTCATATTAAATAAATTTAGACGATGTTTAAAAGCTAATTATATAACAATTAAAGTTCTTATGCAAGAACTATAATTATACAGGGTTCTCATTTACATCCGTTACACCCACCCCCTTAACTTCTAAACGGTGACAGCTTAGGCCATAAAGTTGGTGTCTAGATAGAGTAAAAAGGCTATGCGCTACTCGATGAGACAACTTCCAACGCCATCTATCGGCAAATTTTGGAATTAGCTGTCCTATC
This sequence comes from Araneus ventricosus, assembly GCA_013235015.1. Lineage (NCBI taxonomy): Eukaryota > Metazoa > Arthropoda > Arachnida > Araneae > Araneidae > Araneus > Araneus ventricosus. The sequence continues at coordinate 96,963 of BGPR01002691.1, forward strand.
TCGTAAACGGTGGAAGATGCGAGAAAAAGTCAATTAGAAAGTTGTAGATCACTCTCGATTTAGTACGAAAAGATACCTTGCGCAGATTAGTACTCAAAAAAGAATGCAAAAAAGGAACATTTGTTTGGTCACGATTTCGAAAATTGTCATATTATAAAGAGTGGAAGAAAGAAACTGCGAGACGTCCCTGTCTTCTGTATCATTTATTTATATTGCTGTCCGTTAGCCACTATACAAATTTGCACTCTGGACAGTATTTCTCGCTTCGCTCGCGTTTCGCGACGCCATAGTGTTGGAAATCACAATCAAACAAATGTTCATTTTTTACATTTTGTTTTGAGTATTTATGTGCGCAAGGTATCTTTTCGTACTAAATCGAGAATGCTCTACAACTTTCTAATTGACGTTTTTCTCGTATCTTTCACCGTTTACGAGATAGGACCGCTAATTCCAAAATTTGCCGATAGATGGCGTTGGAAGTTGTCTCATCGAGTAGCGCGTAGACTTTTTACTATACCTAGACACCAACTTTATAGCCTAAGCTGTCACCGTTTAGAAGTTAAGGGAGTGTAACGGATATAAGTGGGAACCCTGTATTAACAAATACTGTGTATACATAAATGAATATCCCAACTTTGCAGGCCTATTAAAAGAAAACTAAACAAAGTAGATCCTTGTTGTTCATCGGAAATAAAAAAAATAACAGTTCATAAATGAAATTTCTTGGGCTACATCAAACATCAGGTGTTTGTCCCACCGCTACCAACTGACGTTGACGAACTTAAGACACGCATATCTGCAGCTTTTCAAAGCGTCACACCAGACATGCTGAAAAGAGTGAGAGATGAGTTATCGTTCCGCCTCGATATTTTTCGTGTTTCTGGAGGGGCTCACACTAAACACTTGTAACTGTTTTGAATTTAAACTTCCAAATGTTATTTTTGATTCCCGATGAACAATAAGGTTGTGCTTTGTTTCGTTTCCTTTTAATATCCCTGCAAAATTGGGATATTCATTTATATACATCCTGTACAATATAAAACGAAAAATAAATTATTATTTCTAACAGCAAAATAATTGTTCTTTTTCGTTTATCAACTAATTTATAACAATATTGAGTAAACTAATAACTAAAACGAAAAATAAATAATTAATTCGATAAACGACAATACAATTCATTTTAGGTTTTTAGTAATAACATATACGAACACGAATTACTCATATTTATGTCCATCGAAAACGATATGATATAACTTAGATATTATTTAAGAAAAACCAAACAACATAATTAAGGTTCTAATGGAAGGGCGAGAAATAAGAAGTGTCCGGATACTTTTTGGACGGACTGTACAAAATCATCATGAGTTGTTTGTTACTCTCGACCAAACTGGAAGAATGTAGCAGTCTGTTCAGTGTTACCACACTTGACGGTGTTTAATGCAAAGCGCATTGCAGGCAGATGTGCATCCATTCATTATGTTAATCTAATACTAAAATAACGAGTCTTGGTTTCAGGTCGCGATTCTTCCTTTCAGTTGGGTTTCCTCGGGGGTGGTACACAGGTATCATATTTTGTTCAATGCGCAACAGCCAACACGGTTGCGAGTGAGTGAGTGATTTTCGGTTTTATGGCGCAAGGGCCAGACTTGGCCATGCTGCGCCAAACAGATGGTGAGACGCCAACACGGTTGCTTCATCACGGCACTTATAAACTAAAATCTTCTATCAGAAATTAGTCTACGAGGTAAGCCACACCTAATGTGACCATACGTCCCGGTTTTCGGCAGCCTGTCCCCAAGCACAACTTCGGGACGCCCAAATCTCCCGTTTTCAGAAAGAGAAGCAACCCACTATAACAATTTCAAACAAGAAGGCGCCAAAAATCAAAACATCCTACAGTAATGTCTAATAGCCCGGTGATGACGGAGCGCTATACATGTCGCACATATGCAAGTTGCTCAGAAGCCTCCTGTCTCGCACTTAGTTCTAACTTCATTACACCACATGAAGTGACAGAATGAAACACTGTGAATATTTAAACTGACAGTCGTTGGGTGGAACTGTTCAAACACTTTCACGCCTATAATTTAATCATACGAACTTTCGTATAGCTTTTGAATATATTCTATGTCTGCCCGGCACAAAAGCACTCGCAGAAAGGGTCTTTTTTCTTATGGATTAGTTGTGGATGAGCTAGAAAACACAACTTCACATCGCAGTTTATAAAGTAATGTTAATTACCAAAGTAAATTTTAAGAAATCTTGCCAAGAATTTCATTCTTTTTTTTCAAATCGACATCAAATATACTGTATCAAAAAATGTAGTCTTCAAAAAAATGCAAAATCACAAGAATTAGTTATTTTTACGGGCTTATTCGTTATTTTCATTAATAAATAAAAGCTGAAGAAATATGTGTTTTCTTGAATTCACAAAATATTACCTAAAAATTAAAAAATCTCCCGTTTTGAAGGAAAAAATAAATGGTCACTTTAGTTATACCTCAAAATAACTTCTTCAAAAAGAACTACACACACCCTTTGACAGTAGCATTTGGTAGTGCAAATAATTCTACCCGCTTAGTCGAACAGCCCTCAACTATAAAGATCCGTTTCTTGTGATTTTTTATTCCAGCTAATGGACCAAATAAATCGATGGATAAGGTTTCGAACCTTTGAGAATAGACATGTGTCTGAAGGAAACTGGATGACTTTTGATTCTCAACTCTGTATTTGCCGCATTCAGCACAGTTCTTGGCGTAGACAAAGATAAATTTCATCATTCCAGTCCAATAATATCGAGATGATGTTACATTAAAAGTTCCATCACTACCATAATATACTGCGATTGATGCATCATGATACTTCTTCAAAACTTTTTCTCGTTCGTGAATCAGAACAACCATTTAGCTTCTTCCGGACTCTGAAACTGGTGAGAATCTATACATCTATGCAAGACTCCTTGGTTCATCAAGTAATCTACACCTATCCAACTGGCGTAATCTTCATCATTGATGTCTTTTTCAAAAAATTCGACAAAGATAATACAAACTTCACAAATATTTTTCTTATGCTCACATTCAGGGGCGATAACATATTAGCAATCACGTTTATTTCCCAGGAAGTTACTATATTTTCAAATTGTACTCCTGTAAATGAAATGCCCATCTGGCCAACCTTCCTGATGGTGATTTTAAACTCATTAGCATATGAACCTCTGTTCTTTCGATGTATCTGAACTTATTCAGTTACCACACAACAGCAAGCGTCGCTCGTGCAGAGGTTCAGTAGTTCCGTTCGCAGAACTTAACAAGTCACTTGCATATTCAATAGGATGCTCTTCCTCTCCCTTACCTTAAAGCAGAACAACTCTCAAAGCATGACTGCTAGCATCAGACCTAATGTAGAATGGGTTTGAAGTGTTTGGTTATACTCCTCTTCAGTGTCTCGAAACCAGTGTGTTCTGCATTTTCCTGTACCCAAGACGCTTTCTTCTTCGAGAGATTGGAAATGTCAGAAAAATTCGGGATGGATCTGCGATACAACGAACATGTCTGTAGGAAGGATTGTACTTGTTTGACAAGGGATACTTTGTCGGAATCAATTTGTACACCATGAAGAGTAATCCAGTGTCCATGATGACACAAGTTACATTTATCTCTATTAGCATTCAGGTTGAACTGCTGAAGGCGTTTAAAAACAGCTTCGAGATCCCTAAGGTATTGTCCAATGCATTACGATGATATCATCCAAACACGCAAGGATATTTATTTTAAAAAAAGCTCTGCGAAAATTGCTCATGAGTCTGGAAATTTGAGAAGCATTGCTCAATCCGAACAGCATTCGAATGAAGCGGAAAGTTCCAAAGAGATTAGATAAAGGCAGCCTTATATCGATGTGGAGAAAAACATTTACCTGGTGTAATCCAGATTTCAGATCAATAAATGACACATAGGCTGAATGCTTAGCCTCATGCAACAAATCATCCATTCTTGGCAATGGATAGGCGTCTGGAATAGTATTGGAACTCAGTTTTCGGTGGTAAATACATAGGCGTACTGTACCGTTTGGCTTTGGCACCAGTACCACAAGAGCAGCATCGTAAGGAATACACACTCCTCAATAAATCCGTTTTCTAAAAGATCATCAAGTTCTTTTCGTAACCTTTCTTTGCGAGAGACATTTTGTATGGAGGTACAGAAACTGGAGGATCATCTTCTGTGTTAATATAATATTCAATGTAAGGGGTAGCGTCTCTCTCTTGATGGAAGGTGTTCTGATATCTCCTTAAGAAGTTGTTAAGTTCAGCCTTTTGCACTGAAAATAAATTTTCTCCCCATTCTTCACGCAAATCGATAGAGTTGACAGTCACATTATCCTGTTCGTCAGGAACAGCATCTGAATATTTTCCGATAAGAAACCTATGACGATAATCGTCATCAAAATACCATCTTTGGATTTTCACTTCTAGGACCACACCAGCGGCCTGAAAAAAATCCAAGCCTAGAAGAGTTTGATTACTTCTGTTTCTAGCATTATTATAAATTCTGCGTTAATTTTTCTTTCTTCGAGTTGTACCATGACGATCGCTGAATGTACATTTATAGTGGTTTGCTGTCCGTCTGCTAAGTCGTAGCCATGGTAGATTTCGGCATGAAGATTTTCTTTTTAAATACTCCGTACCATCTTTCACCTACAATGGAGCGGGTAGATACTCCCGGATAAACAAAACAAATGACTATGTCAATGAGGGAAGTCGGCTTTTTGCTTAGAGTATTCTCATGTTACAAAAAAGCCATTTACAGTAATTTACTGAATAAAAATGCAAATAATTGAAATATACTTATCGGCCTTTTACCCATGTTGACGCCACTTATAACTATCGCATTTCCATTTGAATTTTAGCAGGATTCAGCGAGTAATAAACTACATAAAAATGTATGTATTTTAGGATGAAACAAATGGTCTCCCTGAACTAAACATAAGAAAAGTATTTAACATTAATTTTATCTATTTGCAGTTATTTACAGATTATAGAACCAACCATGTTTTCTGGTTCAAACGACTAGTCGACGCTCAGAATGTCTTAGAACAATGGATTCTTTTTAAATAAGGGTGGAGGGAGACAGCTTCATCTGTTACAGTATTAAAAAGCACATTACCAAAAATGGCAAAAAAATCGGCAACTTTCTTTTTCCACCTTCTGCGTGTCTTTCTCAACCGACATCTCTTTCATAGGTAAGCTTATTAAAATATTTTATGTAAATCTCACGCCTTGCAACATGTTATTGTACAGATAGTGGATCAAGTAGCTCAGGAAAATTATACAGAATAAATATTAAAAATTCATATGTTCTTCAGAAAGAAAACAGTAAAAACACTTGGGGCGAGAAGACGAAGCTCATTGTCTAAGGTAGTCATGAAAAGCAAAGAATAAACGAATATCTTAGGTGTTAGTCCACTATACCTTACGTTGAAGGTCTTGAAAATTAGAACACCTCAGGTAAAAAACACGAACACCATATAACAAACAACGAAATGGCGTCAGTGCCTTCATTATGACAAATAAACAGTTAATATCTTAGGAAATTGCTAAATTAACTTTATGCGGCACTGTGTGAAACTATTTTGAAAAAACAATGAAAAATACTTCTTCATGCCCTCAGAACTTTTAATATCAGATCACATACTGCTAACTAGTTACTAAAATTTTTGAATTCTGAATTTCAGCGGTAACCTGAAAAGTAATATGTTTCAATCATTAATTGCATCGTGAATATTTATTCTTCCTTCATTTATTTATTATGTAAGTACTATTAGCTGCTGCCATAGGGACAAATAAACAGTGAATTTGACACTAGGTAACTCCATTATTTAAGTATTTTCGAAATAGTATTGGATATTTTTCATATGAGACTCACAATAAATTAAATCAAATATATTTTGCTTAAAAGAATGTTTGGAAAAGGCTTGAGTGCCGAAAAATAGCTGTAAATAGGATGCCTTATTATCTAAAAATCAAAAACACAGCAAAAACAATTGGAAAACAGAGACTTCATTTTCATTCTCTCGTAATTGTATTCTAAAGTAAATTAGATGCATTACATCTAGAGTGACTTTAGTACTCGATATACGGGAAATCAGGGCAAGATGGCGAATGGCTTAATTTAAGTTCATACCACTAGGTGGCGCCCCCTTACGGATACTAATAGTCCTCTACACTGCCGCGCACCAAAAAGTCACATAGTGAAGCCACTGACGTCATTTCGTTGTTTGTTATATGGTGTTCGTGTTTTTTGCCTGAGGTGTTCTAATTTTCAAGACCTTCAACGCAAGATCTAGTGGACTAAGACCTAAGATATTCGTTTATTCTTTGCTTTTCATGACTACCTTACACAATACGCTTCGTCTTCTTGCCCCAAGTGCTTTTTACTGTTTTCTTTTTGAAGAATATAAGAATTTTTTAAAATTTATTCTGTGTAATTTTCTTGAGCTACTTGATCCACTGTCTGTATAATAACATGTTGCAAGGCGTGAGATCTACAGAAAATATTTTAATAAGCTTACCTATGAAAGAGATGTCGGTTCAGAAAAGCACACAGAAGGTGGAAGAAGAAAGTTTAAAGCAGGAAAGACAAGAGGCTAGGGTGCATAAAAGGAGTTATTACAAAGAAACTGAAGTTTGATTCCTTTAAAAGGCCCAAACTTCTGATACTCATGACGCCAGTTCAAACTTCAAAAGAAAATATAATACAGTGCCCTGCGTGTGATAAGTTCTATGTTGAACCTTCATCAGAAGATTAAATAGAAAGTTTCAATTGCCACACATGATGGCCCGAAGGCTACTCAGACTCTGAATGAGGAGAATTTGTGTCTAATTTTTGAAAATGAAAATCACTGGTTTTGAATTATATTAATTTATTATGAGCTCAAATTTTAACTAAAATAACCCTTTCATTACATACTAATCAAGGAAAAAATACTTAACAAAGTTTAATTAATTAGTTTGCTGTCCTATACTTTTAAAAATAAAAATGTATTGAACTTTTATCATTATTTTCATCTTGCCCCGTGGTCCAAGTCACCTTGCCCTTTTTTTAAATGGCAAAATAACTTTGATAATATTAAAATACAAATTTATCAATTTAAGTACAAAACAACAAAAGGGCAATTTAAAAATTCATGCGAAGAAAAAGAAGTATTTTTGCCTTGATTAGTATGTAATGAAAGGGTTATTTTAGTTAAAATTTGAGCTCATTTACCTGAAAAACTAAATTTATTAAAAATGGTTAAATGCTAACTTCACCATCTTACACTGGTTTCTCCTACTTCTCGTCGAAATCTCTGAAATCAATGTTCCGAGTAAAGACTTATTACACAACAGAAAGGAGATTTTTTTTCTGTAAAGAAATGAGAAACATTGGAGTAAGAGTCGCATTCTTTCAAAATAGAATATCGTCTTTTTATGATTTCGTGTAATGCAAGAATCGCTTTAAGATATAATATCAGTAAAGTGTTTCATATTTGTTAAACTTTTTTTCTTTCAGTGCTGACTGTATAAAAAACTGTATTAACTTTATGAATAATGTGTGAAGGAAGATTTTTCTTTTCGTTTTTTTAAGAAAATAAATAATTGCTTTTTGACGTTTCTACAGTTATCTTTTCTTAATTTCAGGTACACAGAATTCACAGTGTGATCTTCCCCAGTAGTCTGCTTTCGATATTCTGACCGTTGAAAGAACTAATTAAAAATGTTTCACCAGTTTAAAAATAACATTTTGGAAGGTCTAACTTATCATGATATAAATACCACAGAATAAAAATTGGATCATTACCTATTATCTCAGCTAATCAGATACAATATTCACAGTGTGATCTTCCTCGGTAGTCTGCTTTTGATATTCTGATCATTCAAAGAAGTAGTACTAATTAAAAGACTTTTGACTAGTTTTATAAATCATATTATAAAAGCATAGACATGATTTGAAAGATAAAGAGTCGGAGATTAACAATTATTTACTTTCTGATCGATATGGCAAAAGCATTCTCCGTGTTTTGAGGTCCAAAAAAGACATCTTTCCTATAGGCGCAAGAAAATGAATAGCGAGAGTTCTTTCAAACTGTCGTTCTATATTGAGGAGTATATAAAGTTATTGTAATGAAACACGAAATAATATACAAGGAAATGGAATTATATGTTCAAATCCTGAGAATAATTAAAAATGCTGTAATTGATGATGATGTGGATTCCTACAAATTGTCATGCGCTTTAGTGAATTATGTAAATAAATCTCTGAATTCTGAAATGACCAAAAAGTATCAGCAAAATGCTTATATGAGTCTTGGTAATATTCATTTGATTTGCCTGTCTTGTAAATTGGCCTCAGTAAAAGTTCTTCAACATTTACTTTCAGATGAAAGTAGCATATGCAGTTTACCATATTTAACCAAGAAAAGCGATCTTCTACCTGAAGAAGAAGACGAAGATTGTCACAATGCTATGTACTACGCCATCCGTTCTAATATGACAGGAATACCGGAAATTCTTATTGACAAATGGCTGAATGACTACTTTAAAGGAAACTTGGATAAATTAGATGACCTCATCTCCAAAGCATTCAAAGATCTGACGATCAGAAATGTTTTTATAAGCGAAGATATGAAGATATATATGAAAAATAAACTAGTGAACTTTCGGTTTTTCAACGAAACTTCTTCTCAGAAGAAAAATACGGGAAATCCTAGTGATGTCAAAACCATTAAAGGTTTTGCGATACTTCGAATAGATTTTGTTCTCGAAAAAATTTCCTTACTCACAAAAAAATTCTGGAGCTTGGAACCCAATGAGGAATTCTTATTATCTTCGCAGTATATTGCAATAAATATACATACGTTAGAATCTAGTATGACTTGTAAGAGCAGATTGCCGTGGAAAGAAATTGAGTTTTGTTTAATCATCTTTATCCGTTCTTTCCAAAGTTGTTTCCAAAAATATCCATTTTACCACTTCGTATTGAATAAACACAGATTATTAACTCACTTGGAAGCGTTTTCGAAAATTTTAATTAAATTAAGAGACAAAATCGGACGGGTTAATAAGTGCAAACTTGGAAAGTTATTGGTGGATGAAATAAATGGAATTGAAAATATTGTAGATTTTAAGGAATTAAATGATGATTTCACTCAAATTAGGGACATGTACTCTCTTGAGAAAATAAAAAGCTGTATAGATTTGGCTATGTCTACTAACATCATAGAAAAATGTGACCAGTTAGTTATTGTTAGGGCTCTTCAAGTCATCGGAGAATACACAAAAAATACAGACGACTCCTCCAATTTATCCATAGAAACATATGAATTGTTACATTCATCATTACCTGACAACATGAAGGAAGTGATCACCAAACTGAGAAATAGTTTATCACATGTGGAATCACTTTCTATGAGATATGAAATTGAAACGAGTGGACAAAATCTTTTTAGCAATATAATATCCGACATCACCCAAATGAGTTTAGCAATAACCGATATTATTCGTAGAAAAAAAGTTCTGTTAATTCGAAAGTTACTGAATAAAATGAGATATTGTAAAGATATTGATGCTCTGAAATCATTTCTCAAACAAAATCACATCTTCGCGATTCCATTGCTGAAAGAATTGAAAGAAGCACAAAATTTAAACCTAGGCAGTATTGAAAAACTACAAAAGTTGGTACTGGAGCTAGAGAAGGAGGTAAATATTAAATTAAACTACTCGATGCAACTAATTCGCCGAATTCAGGATATTGTCCAACGTGCCCACGCTGAAAATATGTCGGATTCAGACGGATTTTTAAAGTATTTCAAATCTGATTTACCTAGTGATTCTGAGGAAATAAAACAAATTTGTAAAGATTTCTTATCACTCACTTCAAACTTTCAGCAAACTGAAGTTGAATCAATAAGTCAGGGAGATGTTAGCATGCCTAAGAACACAAAAAAATATCAAGAAATTCTGGCTCATCTTTTTACTATAAACGAATTAAAAACAACGGAATTTTGCTTTCAAAAAATCGAATATTACTCTGATTTTTCAGTCCCTCCTGAAGCTCTTTCGAAACTTCACAAAGAAAAACAAATTCACTCACTGGAAGAGAATGAATTAAAACAATTTGAAAGACTGATTATGAATCTCAAAAATTACAGAGATCAGAAAGCAAGTCATGTTGAAGAAATGTTTCAGACAGTTCATTCTCTAATCGAAAACGAAAAAAATAATTCGAAACATACTCAAAACGAATTTCGTGATTTTCTTAAGAAATTAATAACAATAATTGAATTTGGTAACGAAGAATGTTCGTGTAAAGTAGAAAAACTAATGATTAGAGTTCTGAAAAATAGTGAAACTCTAGCATTACCATCTTTTTCCGAGACATTTTTGTCTGAGGTAATTATGACTTTCGAAAGCACTGCGTCTGAGTTGATGAAAGATAATTTTGCGAAAGGGGTGCGTATGACAAATGCTCTTATTAAGTTACATACTTTCGTAGAATTCAACTTGGGAAAAATTAAATGTATTAAGGAACTCAAACAAATGCTTGAAAGCCATGAAAAACAAAAACGTCCAGAATTCAGTCAAAAAGGAACTGAACTCGCCCCGAAACTAAAAGACATGCTCTCGCATAAACTCTGTTTACTCGAAGAGATTTTTAATGAATATAATGCAAATAAGCTATTCTTTGAAAATTCACTATATTCACAAAAAAAATTGAAATTGCTATCCGTGATCGAAATGTTAACCTTAGATTCGATGACTATTTTAGGATGCTTACCAAATCATTTAACCCATAATGCTTACTTTTTAGACAGCCATTATCCAGTAATAAACGGTAAGAATTTACGTAATCATTTAGCACATGGGAATGCTTTATTTAGCATTGTTCTAGGGGATGACTGCACAGATATGCTTTTAAACGCCGAAAAAATGAGAACGCGTGACCTACTGAATCCTGGTCGACAGATAGGTAGAAAGATAAAAAATGATCCACAGAGGTTTAAGGACTCCCTTGAAGGAGATATATCGGCTGTCAGCGAGCAATTAGAGCTTTTTCTTGCATTGACTGAAGGTAAAATGGAGAGAGTGAAGAACTGCCTTAGTAAGGGGGCAGATGTATTTGGGCAAAATCTGCGCTTGCAAACTTCTTTGCATTTTGCTGCCAAAGGACCTTGTCTGGAAATTGTTAAATTTTTGTTAACATTTACTTTAGATGTTTCTGCGGTTGATATTAATCTCCAAACCGCCTTGCATGCTGCTTCATTTAACGGGAGGCTTGCTATCGTGGAATATTTGATTCAAGAATTGAATTCATCAATAAATAAAAGAGACATCAACGGAAGAACTCCTCTGCACCTTGCATCTATTAATGGACACGCGGATGTTATAAGGTGTCTCTTAAAACATCAAGCTGAAATGACATCTATAGATCTCTTCGGAAATGCTGCATTACATTATGCTGTCATTCAGAACCATGTCGATATTATTAGCATTTTTTTGGAAAAAAATGCTGATGTTAAAACTTTTTCTGGAGCTTCGGCTCTACATCTAGCATCAGAGAAGGGGCATAAAAATTTAGTTGAAACATTATTGGAGAAAATAAATGTCAATACCTTATCTGATTCGCATCTCGTTCCTTTGCATTACGCTGCGAAAGGAGGCCATGCTGATGTTGTGCAGTTTTTAATCGAGAAAGGTGCTGATATTAATGCAAAAAGCTTGCAAGGAACCACACCGTTACATTTAGCTGCAGAAGAGGGGCATGATGTAATTGTAAAAATGTTATTAGATTATGGAGCTGATCCAAATGCACTTCACTTGCACCATTGGACACCTCTCTCTTTTGCTGTCAATGGAGGCTATTTAGCCGTATCAAAACTTTTATTGGAAAGGGGCGCGGTTGTTGACAGTGTAAAAAATTCTCTCTGCAGTCCATTAAATTTAGCTTCCTACTTTGGTCACCATGAGCTTGTAAAAATACTTTTTCACAAGTATGACGCTGGTTCTATGATTCCAGCTCTGCACATGGCAGCTTACAAGGGTCATCTGAGCATTGTAAAGCTGTTTTTAAACAATGAAATAAATTACCAGTTCTTTGAAAGTGGCTTTACTTCATTACATTTGGCTGCGTGTGAAGGACACACAGACGTTGTTAATTTCCTGATTTCGAAGGGTTATGATATCAATGCAAAAATCAACAAGGATGAACTCGAAAATGATGGAGTTCAAGGTGACTGGCGTACTGCCCTATGGGATAACTCCGGTGATTTCAGCGATATCTCACAATACTTCTCATTTCTAAAAACCAAGATCGGACAAACAGCCCTGCACCTTAGTTCCCTTAGGGAACACGAAAGCACTGTTCGAAGTCTACTGAAAAATCAAGCTGATATCTACATCGACGACAGCATTGGTACGACACCATTATATTTAATTATTCAGAAGGGCATGGCAGATATTCTTGTGAAAGAAAGTGTACCTGTTGCTTTCAAAGACCATAATGATTACAGTCCATTACATTTAGGTGCAGAAAAAGGTGATATCGAGTTCGTTAAATATTGCATTGAGAACGGCTCTGATATCAATGCTAGAAGTAAAATGTTGGGTTCAACGGCTCTACACAAAGCAGTCTTGAATGGCCATGAAGAAATTGTACGTCATTTAATCGAATGTGGAGCAAATGTAAATGGTGCTTGTTTTGATGGCACTACTGCTCTAGATATAGCTGTTTCAAAAAACAAAAAGAACATTGTGAGTATATTGATAAGCAAAAATGCGGAAATAAGTGCTGCAAAAGAAAGGGAATATTTGCTGTCAGCTGTTATAAAAGGACACGAAGAAATTGTGGAATATTTTTTATCTAGAAACCCCGCCAATGCTGCTTCCAGACCCGAGTTCCATGAATTTCCTCTCCACATCGCAGTTCTTTCCGGTCACCTGAATATCGTGACAAAGTTATTAGAACTATATAAAAGGAAAGATATCAATGACAAGAATAAAATCTTTCCAGATCCACTGCAAATTGCATCCGGAAAAGGTTTCTGTGAGATAACTCGACTTTTGATAACAAATGGCGCTGATCTGAATATATCAGACCGATTCCCACCACTTCATGTGGCCATTTCAAAAGGCCATTCTGAAGTGATTGACATTCTGATCAAATCTGGAGCGAATATTACCCTGAGAAACACAGACGGTTACTCTCCAATTGAATTAGCAATTAAGTGTAAGAATCTAGATTTAATGGAAACACTTTTAGAAATTTCAAAACTCGATATCAATTTAAAAGGACCTAACGGTCAGACCTTGCTGCATCATGCTGCAGTTTCCGGATCTTTAGAAATTGTCAAAAGTTTAGTAGACAAAGGATGCACTATGAACGTCAAAGATTCCACAGATGCCAAACCTATACATATAGCGGCAAAGGATGGGCATCAAGATATTGTAGAATATTTTCTAAACGAAGGAATCGATATTGACGATAGAGGAGAGAGTGGCTGGTCTTTAATGCACTACGCAGCGGCTGGAAATCAGACTGAAATGTGCAGATTTCTCCTTAAAAAAGGTCAGAATGTTAACATTGTTGATGAGCATGAGTCCACTCCTCATCATGTAGCAGCGCAAATGGGTAATGCAGGTGTTCTAGATACTATGCTTCATTATGGTGCGTATTACGACTTTCGGAATAAAAGAAACGAAAAACCATTTGACGTTGCAACGGCTTCGAATATTCATGTTTTAACTACTTTGGCGTTAATTTCAAGTTTATTTACAGCCGTTCAGAAGAATAATCTACCGAAGGTTGAGGCTCTATTGAAAGATGGGTTGGGATTTTCAGAATTTGGCTATGCCAACATAAAAAACGCTAAAAACAGTTCCCTTCTCCACTATGCAGCATGGAAAGGCTATGAGGGGATCGTGGACCTCCTGCTGGAATACAATGCGGACCCAAATGTAAGATCAGAAAATGGCAGTACACCTTTGCATTATGCTGCCAAATTTTCACACCTGAGAATCGTGAACTCTCTTCTACGCAATGGAGCTATGTTTGACGCTGAATGCAACTCCAAGAAAACTCCTAATGACTTTGCTACAGATCGACGCATAATAGGACTTTTAAATCTCTTGAAAGCAATGTTCTCAAAAATTCGAAACAACGAGAATTTCATTTCCGATAGTTTGATTGGTTTAGAGGATTTGGAAATTCTAAAAAGTGTGATGAGAGTTAAAAATTCATGCGGCAAAACTTTAACTGCGCTCGCAATTATAAAAGAACACCCGGAAGCAGAGTTGTTGAAATCCCTTTTTCAGCCTGACGTAACTATTCAACATCGGAGAGCTTATAGGCTCTACGAGGAGGGACGGTTCGAAGAATCTTTACAGCAATACAAGATCATTCTGGAAAAAAGGATTGATCTCTTCGGTGACGAAGATCCAGCCGTTTTGGATATTCAAGAAATCATGTCTGCAATCCTCATTGACCGTGGAAAGTTCGACGAAGCCCAAAGTTTGACTGAAAGAATTTTCAAAATTCGGAAAAAAATACTAGGTGATTGCAACCAAGATACCATATCAGCTATGAAACTAGTGGCATCAGTGCTTGGGCATAAAGGGAGAAAAAGTGAAGCAATTAATATGTATGAGGATGCTCTCAATAAAGAGAGAGAGATATTAGAACAGGATAACGAAGAAACATTGCGAACTCAAATTCAGATAATCCAGTTAATGTGTGAAGAAGAAATGGAAAGTAAAAACTTAACAAAAGCTTTAAACTTGAGCTTGGAAATTTTAGAGAAACTTAACGAGCTTCCTATCACAGATTTTATTCTACAGCTTAAAATGCAAGTTGCCCAACAACTGAGCAAACTTGGGAAAGCTAGTGAAGCTCTAAACATATTTAAAGGTGTTTTTGAAATCCAAAAAGAAATGTTCGGTCTGTATCATTCTCAAACGTCAGATACATTGTTTCATATAGGTCAGACTCTTTTCGTCATGAAAGAAGAAGATGATTCTTTGAAGGCTTTCAGAGAGACACTCGAAATTCAGCAACATCTTCCATTACCAAACAAAGAAAAGATTTTACGCTCTCGATACTGGATTGCAAATATTTTGTTTTCACAACGAATGTATCGCGAAGCATTTGAAATTTACGAAGAAGACCTTGAGGAGAGAAAAGCAATTTTAGGAGACAATCACCCTGAAATTTTAGATGCTTGTAAAAAAATTCAGTTCACGCTTTCAAATTATATTGATTAATAGAACAACAATCTTAAAAACGAAATTTAAAAACTCTCTGACCGAAATTAATAAAAATCGGAATCTTGAAGTGTACAAAAACTTTAAAATTCATCCTCCTAAATATGTCTTTATATATCGAAAAAACTGAAACGTAGCATTTTTTTCCCTTCAGTGTAAAGTGGTTAACAAGTGGAAAAATGTAACGAAACATATGTAATGAATTATTTTTAAACCTAATAGCAATATGAACTAGCGTATATTTTCTGTTTCCAGTACTACATTGAGACTATTTTCAGATTTATCTATTCTGATCGTTTGTGTGGCGCGGAAGTTTGGAGAGGGGGTGGCAGCGCAGGTGTCGTCCTCGTCATCTGACCGCGGTTCAAAATTACTAGGTCCGTCCCTAAACAGCCCTCGTGTTTCTTCAAAACAACCTAATCTAACCTAAACTTTATCTATTCTGCGTTAATAATTTGCTTAACTTTGTATTAATTTTCATGAATTGCTTGAAGAATTATACATTACAGATCTATAACTCCCTGGTCAGATGCTAGTAGCAGTTTCTGCTTACTAATTATCAATAATGTTTATACTTTCTAATCATAGAATTTTTTTCCCATGTATATTTCTTTATTTTGTGCTAAAAAATACTAGTTGTGTACCAATACCGTTTGAGTGCCTAAAGAATTAAAGATTACAATGAAACCAGTTTATGACAATGCAGTACCAACTTAATTTTGGAATTTACTATGTATCCTGCGTAAAAGTAAAAAAGATGTGACTTCCACATCACTGCTTAATTCCATTATGTAGATGTATGTTAAGAAACATGTTCAGTTCCCTTTGCCATACGAGTGAGACATCACCTGAATTTACTCCATTACTTGCTCCGATGCTAGTCTGCTTGTTTTGTCACGTGAATGTGACATCACGTAAATTTACTCCATTGCTTGCTGCGCTACTAGTCTTTGCTTGTTTTGTCGCGTGTCTGTGCTATCGAATGAATTTTCTCCATTGCTTGCTGCTATGCTAGTCTTCGATGTTCTGTCATGTGAATGTGACATCACGTGAATTTACTCCATTGCTTGCTCTAATGCTAGTCTTTGTTTATTTTATTTATCATTTATCTCTAAATTTTGTGATCGTTGATTCTATTTTATTATGAAGTACTTTTGTATAAACATATATACATACGTAATTTGAAAAAATTTTCAAATAGAGCTTGAAAAATTGTAGATTACAGTTGTCTTTCTGGAGTGCTATCCATTGCATATGTTATAAATACATTCCAACCCTGCTATAACGAACCCTCAATGGACTGCTAAAGAATTTCGTTATATCCAATTTTTCAAACGTTGGCTGCACAGATTTGCTGTATCCTTAAACACATTTTTGTGTTAAACAAATTGCATACATCGAATTACAATTATTTATGAGCTATAATAAATTTAAATAAATATTTGTTCTTCAAAAATTAAAGAGTGGAATTAATTTTACTTACATTTGGCGACTTCTTGGTACCGTTCAGATTTTTCTCGTAGACCGAGATTACCACTCTTCGATTTCTCCATATGGTCCCAATTGTGGATTTAGAAAGAGAAAAATTCTCTGCAAACAGCAGATTGACTCTCAACATTTTCTATTTTCTTAATAGTTTCCATTTTATCCTCTGTGGGAAAAGCTTTCCGTTTACTAACAGTAACCAATTTTAAATCTGCGCGACGTCAACAATTCAATCGATATTCAGGAAATGGATCTAAAGAAAGTGAAAGAATGTGATGTGGCATACGTACCTCACCTCAGACACAAGGGAAACAAATGAGTATTCCCTCTGAAATACAAAGAAAGGCGGTTGAGTGATAACCGTTCCTTTGTCGACCCGCCGATTGTCATACTGGAGTGATGGATGGAAAATGACCGTCATAGGGTGGTCGCTGTTAATACGGTTTTCTCTTCAGGTAATGACACCCGGTGACAGGTGAGCTAACAAAGTACGGCTTGTTTGGCCCAGCTGGTAGATAAAAAAACTCCCACGAAATGAGAGAATCAGATTATTCTGAGACACAGAGCTGGTGGAAAGGAAAAGTGGGAGTTTTGGTTTTCTATATCGAATTCCTTGCTTTTCGCATTAGCATTTCGCATTAGTTCGCTTAAGCATTTGAAAACACATTAGTTGCATAATAGTTCGGTTAGGACCATTTGAAAAGTTCGTTAAAACCGATGGTTCGTTACATCCCGGGTTTGTTATACCGGGGTTTGACTGTCATGCGTTGTATGATTGCTAATTCTATTTTATTGGGAAATATTTTGTACTTTTGAAATTTAATTTTTCTGTTCTAAAGATTGTACTAAATTTTGATAAATTTCGATGGATATGATACCAGTGGTTATTTGTTTTACGCCATTTATCTATATATTTTCTAATTCTTTTCTACTATAAATTCTGTCTTATTATGAAGTATTTTGTATTTTGTTTCTATACACACAAATAAAATATCGTTATTGAGATTTCAAATTTTTATTTCCATTTGTCTTATTTTATATATAACAGTCAAAAATGCTTTACAATCATATTAATATAGTTCTTAAGTCTTTCTGCATTCTCTGAACGAATTTTTTAAGTTCTGTCATTAAATATCTAAATTCCTATAAAAATCCATCCATAATTTAAACTATATAATCCTTTAAAGAAGTTTTAAGTGTGTAGACTTAAATACTGTTCAATTTATAAGCTCAAAGTCTAAATTAAGCGAAATTCAATGTTATTAATATAATAAAGAATAAAAATAAAGACGAATTCAGTTACTACTCGTTTCCTTTCTATACCTATAAAAGGCAATGTTTGTGTGTGCGTGCGATGTCCAGACAAATCTATCACACTTATAGCTTTGAAATTTGGCACACAGGTAGTCTTAATGGTGACTCAATGCACCTCGAAGCCGGAATTTTAAAATTTAATCTAGAAATTTTTTATTTAATGTGGTGTGTTGTTTTGGTTGATTTTTAGCACTAATTTCTCAATAGAATGGTTTTGAATAATAGTACGAAAAAAATAGACACACCATCGAAAAGAGCACACGATTTCCGTTCTAATGAAGTTAATTTTGAATTTCTAACGTAATTTACTGAATTTTGAGAAATTTTTAAATAATAGTCAGTTTTGCCATCGAAATTTTATTTTTGTTTTTAAATTTGCTGCATCCAACATTCTAATAACATTATTATTTTCATTTTTTTTTAAACTTATAACTGCAGATGTTCTGTCGGATTTAAAACAAGAACGGTTAAAATATCTTTTCCCGTTTTTTTTTAATTAATTTTTTCCTGGTCATTTGAAAGTTATTTTTTCTAGCGAGCTTCCTCCCGCGACACTTTTCCGGAACGTTTCTGGCAATTTGATTGGCTGACGGTGCAGAGCGCAGATGACGTCATAACCTTCAATTGAATGACTTTGCTTATTATTTCGGCAGTATCTTAACGTATTTATTCATCTCGCATACTTTTCTTGCAGTATAATAATGATTTTCACGTTGCAATTTTTTTAATATTGTTTTGGATTAACTTTTCTACAAATAAAATTTCATTATCGCGAAAAAAATAAGCGGGAAAATCAATAATGTGTATCTTTTGTTTTGATTTTGTTTTCAAAACTTTTTTATGTCATTGTGGGAGGTGTTTTTTTTTTCTTGTTGTTGTTGAAGTCCTGATTCCACGGGCAACGCCGTGCGCGTACTGCTAGTCTTAATATAAATAAAAGTCATTGTGGGTATGTATGTTTGTATGTATCTATGTTCCACATTTCCTAAACCACTGCACTGATTTTAACCAAACTTTGCACACTTATTAATTAAGACGAGGGGAAGATTACTGTCAACTTTTTAAAACCCAAAAGTTAATTAAACAGTCAGTTAATTAAAAAATAACCGAAACAGTTTTTCCGCTGTAAGTTAGGAGCACATTATCCCCAGAAAATTATTTTTATACCATCTTAAAGTTCAAATTTTTACCTTTTCAATGATGTCAGTTTTATATATGTGACATTTTTACTTCAATTTTTATTAATTTTTCAAAATTTAATAAAAAATTGACAAGCAGACGATTTTAAAATAAATCAAATATAATGATACTAGAGTTGATACTGATGAGTTGCTAGGCAACGGTGTAATTACTTCGCCGTTATTTAACGTAAAACAAAAAACGTCTTATACAAAAGTGTGTTAGCATAGATAAACAAATTACCTAACTACAACAGCATACACTCCTGTTAGTCGTCCAATTATGTATTATCAATCGTCAAAACTTTTAATTTCCCCTTTCAACATGTAACGAAACATTTACATTCGTGAATTTCAAAAATTTAATAATTCAAATTCTTCACGCACGAAGTCGCGGGTAACAGCTAGTATAATATAAAAAAGAAATGTGCTAATATGAAATTTTTAATTAAAAACTAAAGTAATAAAAATATTTAAAAAGCTTAAAATTCTACATTCTGCAACGGAAGAAAGCACATTTTATTGAAAGCCTCAAATGCAATTTCCTTTTAAGGAGAAAAATTTAAAATATTATTTTTATGTTTGGCGATGGTTTTAGGAGCAATTTGAAGAACCATTCATCAATGATCATGGACAGAATAATACCCAACGACATTACTAGTTGACATTATTTAGGAAACTATGAGCGGCGAATGCGTTTTTACGATTTCCGTAGTGTCTGGAAACTCTGAACTTAAATCCGGACGTTCTAGCACGCAGGCCAAATTGTCGGGGGGTATAAGGAATGAAATGATACAAAATCCAATATATATTATCAAAAGAGCATAATTAATTATTAAATTCTTTTAAATAAACCATTACAACATAAGTAATTTATCTTTCGATTATTCTTATAATTTTTCTCTCTGAGTGGTTTATCCACTTTAGTCACACTAGAGTGATGATATTCTATTTACATTGAAAACTGGAAATTTCTCCAGAAGCTAACGTTTTAAAAATTGAACAATAACTATTAATATAATTTAACAAATTATATCAAAAATTAATTTAACTTTTGTATTAGACAGAATGGCACAAATGCAGAAATTTCCAATAAAATACAAAATGCAGATAATCGAATACAAAAAAAGAAAGAAAATACAGAAGAAACAGAAAAAGTAAACACTAGCGATAACAATACACCTTTTGCGCGCCAACTCAGCAGCATCCAGTAATTGCATCGACAATATGGTCCATAATTAACTAACGAATTACTATAGAATCAAACAAAAGAAAATCATACTTTAATAATTAAAATAATGAAAACACATAAAAGAAAATAATTAGAATGGAAGAGAACTCGAATGGCGAACGTTTGCAAAAACCATTCGCCATCGGAGTTCTAATATGGATAAATTTTCTGTCAAGGGAATGACTACATAGTCAAAAATTATACCCACTGTGGCCTGAATTTATCCATTAACTGAAATAAAGGAAAGAATCTTTTTAGAAAAAGAAAAACTTAATAAAGTCTTTTATAACAAATCCATTAGAAAGATTAGAGAATTAAACATTTACTCTCAGCAAATACAGAAGTAAGAATGACGCTATCGAGAAACTTCCTTTCTTCTGTAATAATTTTTCTTTGTATAGTAAATTCATTAGTTAATTATGGACAATACTGTTGATGCAATCACTGGATGCTGCTGCGTTGGCGCGCAAAAGGTGTATTGTTATCGCTATTGTTTACTTCTTCTGTATTTTTTCTTTTAAAAATTGAATATAGTTAATCATTTTCCTATACGAATTACTTACAAACACCTATCGATACTTTTTAAATGGAAAAAAGTTGCCCCAAATGCCAATAAATTATTGTAATTTCAAAGCTGGGATCAGAATGTTTTTAAAATTCTCACGACTAATGCAACTGAAAATGTTATGAAAATTATATAGAATTTCATTGTAGCTACCATAGGGGATTTGTTATATGAAGCAGATTATTTTTTTTCACTGCATTTGATTGAGTAGACCCGCCTATCCAGCCAGTCAAAAAACCCAAGACGTTACGAGCGAGCCTGTCTTGCAATCCTGAATATGACAATGAATAGTAAAATAAATTTCAATAATTTTTGTGAGAATTACGTTCATGTTTTATTTAAAGTGACCTTATTAATAGTGTGCAGAGTAGGTGATTTTAGGTTTCCTGTAAGCAAGTTAGACGTAAAATTTATCTTAAAGAGTAAACAATATTTTTATTCTTAGACTTATTTTTCTGTAATAAATTTTTAAAACGTTCAATGCATTACATAACAAAATACTAGTCTCTACTAAGAGATCAGGTAAAATGAAAACGAAAGGGGTTTGGTATTAAAACAAATTTGCTTTTAATGGTATGAGGGGAATCCCAATCAGTGGCGGCTCGTCCATTAGGGCTACAGAGCTGAAGCCCCTCCCCCCTCTGAAATTATTTTAAAAGCTTATTATTTTCGTTTTTATTCTTATTTGTTTACTTTTCCACTTTGAGACTTCAATCATCAAAGAAAATGGGAAAAAAAGTAATAAAAACGTAAAAGGAAGACGTAAAATCAATCAACAAGTAAGAGAGACACAGGCTAGAGCTGTAAAGAGATTTGCCCTCGCCCCAAAGGATCAAAATGAGTGCACTGAGTACCGCTGAGCAATGAATCGGAAAAAAATTAACCCTTTATCCCTTTGAATTTACAAAGGTCGGAGCTGCAATGAGACCAGCTCGCGGTTGGCGCGGGACCAGTTAAGAGAGAAATATGCTTTATTTTTTCCTTCTTTTCGCTCCAACTAAAAGTTAATCTTCGCTTCCTCTATTTGTTTTTCTTTTCAATTTCTCTCTTATGTTGTTTATGGGATTTTGTTTCGCTTCATATTGCCTGGATAGAATCATGTCTGATTTATCAAGTATTAGGTTTCTGTTGTTATTCTGTTTCGCTTCATATTACCTGGATAGAAACTTGTCTGATTTATCAAGTATTCGTTTTATGTTGTTATTCTGTTTCTCTTCATGTTGCCTGGATAGAATCATGTCTGATTTATCAAGTATTCGTTTTCTGTTGTTATTCTGTTTCGCTTCATGTTGCCTGGATAGAAACATGTCTGATTTATCGGGTATTCGTTTTCTGTTGTTAGAAGATCACTCTTCAAAAAGGGGTATGTAGATAATTTTCTAAAATATTATTCAGATGAAAATTTTTATAAGGAGGGATCTCGTTATCATTAGAGGTAAGAAAACAGATTAACGTTGTAGATCTTCAAGTCATCATATTTTCACCGCTTTCTCTCAGCAGAAAATTGAATATAAAACTGCAGGTCGCATTATGCTGGATTAGAACATTTTCCAACGTCTTTAAGTAGGAAAACTCGGTACAGTACCAGCGAAAATTTTTGCAGCACTGCTTGTTTCTGAGCTGACGAGTAGCCACTGGTCGGTATAGAGTATTTATAGAACTGTGACCTGCACGGCTTTTTTTATATCCCGCTTGCTCTTCCGTTACATTGGAAATCTTATATATAATCTCTAGACTGCAAAATAAAATTAAACAAAGCAAAATTTTGTTTCTTTATTCGGAAAATCAGTCACTGAAGATAGAAGGAAAAAAAGAAACCATAAAATTGAAAAAACTAAT
The DNA here is from genome assembly GCA_013235015.1 of Araneus ventricosus. NCBI lineage: Eukaryota > Metazoa > Arthropoda > Arachnida > Araneae > Araneidae > Araneus > Araneus ventricosus. The sequence continues at coordinate 119,861 of BGPR01002691.1, forward strand.
CACGATAAAAAAAAAAAACTTTACTGATAATATTTCGCTAAATCTACTAAGAATCACGAAGCAACTCTAGGACATGATGAAGCTGTTACAAGAAATTTTAAAAAATTGCGAAAAACCTTAAGGAACTCCTAAGTAAACTGAAACTACAAAGCTACTTCTCCTCTCTGAAAAACTCGCGTGAAACAACTAGAAGTTCTCTGAAGACCATTGGATCCTACCCCACATGACATCTCAAATTTTTACTAGCATTAATTCACTAATACCTAGAAATTTACTTATGCAATTAAATTTTTTTTCTTCCCTTCATTTTTATTTTTCATTTCCCTTTTACATCTTGGATTTATTATTCCTTTTTTAATTTTTCAGCACCGTCTAAAGGGGTTACTTTGTACTGGTGGAGGTAACTTTGCACAAGTATAAAATTTTGCTGAAAAGTGAAGTAGAGAACAACTGATTTGGGGAACGAGCCTGAATATTATAATAGTTTCATATTTTTTACAAACGGTGAGTATTAACGGAGAGAAATTTTGATTTTATGAATGGGGTCAATTCACGGTCACATGACAAGGAAAAAATGACCGCGCCAAACGGAATTTCGACCCTTCTGCGCATCTTTTGAATGTCTCTCCGTAACGTTGGTTTGTTCTTTGTTTACTTCGCTACGATCATGTAATAGATTTAAAGAAGCCGATTTATATAGTTATATTCTGCTTCATATTTTCTAATTAGGGCAATGAAATTTGTTCGGTTTTTATTTTTTTATTACTTCTGAACTTTAAGATATATTGAATTCTGCTTTATTTTATATCATTTTCTGATGTATTAAAGATTACCTTCGCAATAATATTAAACAATCAATTTTCTATTCGTTTGTACAATTAGAGTTTGTCTAATATACATTACACTAAATTTTTGTACGTTTTCTGCAGCTAACTTTTTCAAAACAGATATAAATGTAAAATTACTTCCCTAGAAAGTTGTGTCTCCACAAGACGAGTGTTTTGATGTGCTGCTTGTAGGGATCCATAGCCAATTTCGACCTCTGGGCACAAGTTTATGTGAACAAGAGTACAAAACATCAGAACAAAAATATAAAAATTACTTACATTTGCATGTTGTATAACATCAAACGAGGAATTTTCTTTTTAAAATTTACTGCTTTAAAAAATCTGTAATGCGTCTTTGTTTCTGCTGTTTGTTCATCTCTTGTCGTATATCGACACTTATTTTACGAACCGCAGTAATGTCACCGTAATCAAATCCTCTTTGTCCCATATAATCTAACAAAGTTTCCACAGATTGTAGAGCAGCAGAATGAGAAATTGTATTTCCCTCATTTAGTACATCTTCTGTATCGGTACTAGCTGATTCTCCATTATCAAGTTTTTGAAGGATTTCTAATTTTTGTTTAACATTTAAAATGTTTCGTTTTCGTTTCACATCACTCATTTTTACCCGAAAAAATTTCACTCTACTAACTGACGATGAACAAGACGCAAAAACTAAAACGTGCGAAAGTAAAAGAAGACGAAGAAGATAAAGAATGACATGTCAGGAAGAAGCGTGTCAGGAAGAATGAGTGGATGATTCATTCTTAGAAAATTAGGGGTTGAACCGGTAGAGATTGCACGTGGAGGAAGAAAGAAAAAATCTATTCTTTAGCCTCCGCCGTCCCGGCTCACTAGTTTCACGGAATGAATCTCTCGATCAAACATCAACATCGATTTTACATGCATGATAAGCGTGAAAATGTTTCTCTTTAAATTTTTTTGTGAGTTCGGAATGAGAACGGATAATAGAGAGTATACTGTATACCATTTATTAGTTTACATTTTCTTTTCCTAGTTCGAAGAATTGTTTTTCTCCTTTTTATAACTTCTTCTTTTTTTGTAGAGAATTTCTATTGTTGCACTGTTATAATTACAATATGATTTTTCTTTTTTTTTTTATATTTCTTCTTTTTAAGAGTAGCAGTTTATTTCTTTTTCGAATAATTATGGTTTGAATATATAACTTGAATAATTATAACATTAATATATAACTTGCTTTTGAGTGAACAAAAGTTTCTAACTAGTTACCTACATATTTTTAAGAAAACTTATTCCTTCTTCAGTTGTGATTTTGTTCAATCATCATATGTACCTAAATATTCTGCAATGATGTTGAAAAGATTTGTTTTGTACCGTATTGACGCATTACATTTTCATATTTTATTGCCCTGGCCAAAGTACAGCACAGAAGTTTCCAAAGTACCATGTGCTACCAGTGGCAGCGAGGTGTGGCAGTCACTTCCCTACTTTTTGCGGAAAAAATTAAATTTGAATTTCATTTTAGCTGCCTGAAACAAGGAATTATAAAAAAAAATAGTATCCGGAAAAGCTAGTAAATTTTGTAATTAAATTTTTAAATTTTTTTGTTTACCCCCTATACTCTGGGGTACTTTTTAGGTGTCTATAAGTTTTTTGCCCCCTACTTTTGTTCCCATTGGCCGCCACTGTGTGTTACAAGGTACTAAGCGATGTACCTTTGTCAAAAATGAAAGATTATGCATTTTTAATTTTCGCATTTCTATGTGTAAAGTAGGGGGGAGGGGGAAATTAAACGAGATTAAAAAGTTGCATTGCTGTTAATTCTAAAGGAACAAAATTTTTGGCTTTCTTTTTAAAATTTGAACACTTTTTTTATAATGAAAAAAAAAGTGGGCAGAAAAGAGGTATGGAATCTTAAAGGTATTTTCCTATATTTTATTCTTGATCAAACTTTAATTCAATGTGTACTGAAGTTAAAATATGAATATAATGAAAATCTCAAAGAATAATTTTTAAATTTATGTTAATTATACTAATATTAAGTAATTTCAACGTCATTTTCTTAAGGTTTTTTCTTTTTGTTTCTTTCATTAAATTAAATTTTAAGAATGTAATATTCTAAACATTAACTCTTAAATGAAAAAATTCAATTCTCATTATTGCTTCTTATGTTTTTATTAATATGATTCTTTAGTAAGGTATGAAAAGAAAATTTTAGATCAATTTCACACAAAGAGTTGGATCTTCATTCAATATAGAATAATGCAGAATATAAGATACTGCTAATACTTTCCTGAAAAGGGTTATTGTTTATTTAGAATAAGCAGATGAGCATATATATATATAGTATGCATTATATTATTCTGTTTTAATGAATGTCTTAGATTAAGATGTTTTTAATTTATCTGTTTCGTTAACTAATTATGAAAATCAGCCAACATAAGTTTAGGTATTATACATTGATTTCATGAGAAGATGAATTGTTTTCAAATTTATAAAGTAGTTCTATATTATGTAGTTTCAAAATCACTGTTTATCATTTAGAACATACTTCTTCAAAGTATGTATTAATTCTTCCTAATCAAAAATTGATATTTGCAGTTCAGTGTAAACAAAGAACATATAAAATATGTTCCAGCCTTTAATCTCTCTAATATTAAAATTCATAATTTGCATGGACTTAGATAAGGTGCTGCTGCCAAAGTTGAACTTTTTGGGGTGATTCTCAAATCTGGTAACTGTAGATATTTTTTTGAGTTGTTTTGCTGGAGTTTTGGGATTACATGCATGTCCCCACTGCTTAAACTTCATGTTAAGTTTTACAATTGTTAAACTACTAAGTAATTTGCCTATAACTTATTTTTTTAATATTTTTTAATGCATACATTCATTGATTAAATATTCCTCTGGTTCTTACAGAAATGGAGACAGGAAAATTATTGGCTGACAACAAAACTAGAGAATTCTCTTTGGCTTCTTGTAATTTATATATTGATAATTCTCATCTCAATATATTAAAATTTTAACTTTATAAAAATTTTAATATTCCTTTCAATTTGTACTTTCCAGTGCATATATGTGAGTTAAATTAAAAATAAATAGTATTTATATAATTGTGCTTTGAAACTGATATTTGAACCTCAAATGGTATGACATGGTTTTTTTTTTTTTACAGATATATTTCATGATTGCTCTATTAAATTTATAAGAGATTGAAAGGGAACCAATAAATGCATCTGAATTTAGATTTTTTAGACTTGCAAATTA